>JAWZTI010000751.1:0-15041 GCA_039880955.1 Chlamydomonas urium
GAGCTGTGGGCTCCTCTTGGGGAGAGGCTTGCGGTGCGGGTCAGTTCCCCCCTTGACAGGTGGTTCGTTGGCAGCTGTTGATTGCCTTGCTGCTGCTCTTGGGCGTTAGACGCGCAGTAGCGCTTTTGTGCTGCGCCCTGTTGCGGTGGGGCAGGTGCTGCTTTGGTCTTGGGGCGCTGGCCTCCTCTGCTTGTGTGTGGGAGCCTTGGCTTTTCCCTTCTGCATCGTTTCGCCGGTGTTTCCTTCAGTTACTTCGGTCGCTCCTTCCCCTTGTTCCCCTCCGCCGGAAACGGTGGCATCCTGTAACTCCCCTCTCTCTCTCTTGGCACTGGCTGGCCTGGTCCCAGAAGACATCAATACCGGTCGAGGTTGAGGCATTTGAGGTGGTGTGGGGGTTGCGCCGAAAATTCGGCGGTGCGCCAATTTGGGCGCAGCGCGCACGAGGTGGGCGAGGCGCCTCCGCTGGCGGGCGGCATGTGACCCGAGCTTGAGGTTGCTGCGCATGTTGGTGCGATGCGCCTTCACGGCAGCGCTGCATGCCTGCACCCAGGAAATCCATGCAGGACGGGCGTCGCTGTCGGGCAAGGTGGGCAGAGCGCGCAGCGGGTCTGGACTCCAGAAATGGGGTCCTTGTGCCATGCGGGGAGAGTCATGTCACAGCAACGCTTCAAAAGAGGGCGTTGCACTGCGCAGCCGCGTCACCACGTAGCAGCGTGCAAAGGCCTAGGTGAGCATGGCTTTAGTGGCCATTGTGGATCCAACCTTGCGTTTGATCCGGCGGGGGAGGTAAAAGACATGTTTGCTGGATGGCCTGTGCGCAGATCTAGATGTGGGGCAGACACCCTGCATGGCGGCAAGGGCAGCCTGCAGTAGGTCCGCGTGTCGTTCGGCCAGCGCGTCAACCTGCGGCGCATGGGCAGCTCAGCTCAGCGAGATTCCACACGTGGCGCCTCTGCCAACGGGCAGCAAGAAGCTTGCAGGCAGTGGTCAGGGCATCGATTGCTGCAGGCATGGAATCAACAGCTGTGTACACAGGCAGCATAATCTGCGCCATGTCGTAGCGGAGCTGCTACAGTGGCCCAGCCTGCTACCCGTTGGGGGAGGCACCACGCGTGTAATCTCGCTGAGATGAGCTGCTGGCAATCGGTGGAAAATTGGGCTAGAACAGCCACGCGAGTGGTCTGGAATTTTGTAGGGGAGATGGGCAGCTTGAGACGGCGTGCGTTGCGCAGAGTGCCTGACGCTGGAGTTGAATTGGTTGCACAGGGTGCAGTCGTGACAGGCCTAGGAGGTGCTTGACGCACTGGCAGCATTGCAACGGGGCAACGCATAAGTAGGGGATTTGTGATCAGAGCAGTTGCTGGTAGCTGTCAGGGCCTCCACGGATAGCTTTCCCGCGACGCTTGTACAGGTTTTGGTATCTACCTCCCTATTTGACTGTACATGTAGGGGGAGGTAGATACCAAAAAGTCATCAATCATTGAAGGGGCGTTGGCTGCAGCATGAGGGAATTGAGTGAGGTGTGGGTTTGGGATGCTGGCGTTCACAGGTCGCAGGCGCCACCGCTTAGCAAGGGCCAACAACGGAGAGGAACAGGTGGCAGCTTATACACGGCGCGCGTCGTGATTGACGTCCCCAGCAAGGAGGCAAGGGTGGTTATGGTTAGCTTCCATTGCTGTGTCCAGACATGACATGAGGTGTCCGCGTACTGCATCGTTACTTTGCGTCCCAACGGGGGGGGGAATAGACAGAAAACACGTGCAGGGTTTGTGTGACCATGTGGGGCTCAAGGTGAAGGCAGCACCCTGCAAGTTGCGTGGGGACGTCCCTGAGTCGGGCTAAGGGGTTGTGACGCCAGTGGTGTGCGTTCTGCTAGCAAGACGCCACCAGGGGCCATGGCCATTTGGGCAAGGGGCTCAGCTCAGCGAGATTACACGCGTGGCGCCTCCCCCAACGGGCAGCAGGCTGGGCCACTGTGGGTACCGCCCCCAACCAAGCGTTGAAGGAAGGAATGACAAAGTGATGACATAGAGACATGTCGAGATGTACATCGGAAAAGTCTGACCAAAGGAAACAGGCCTAGGGAGGGAGCTGAAAGAAGCACACCAGGAACTAAGAACCTGAGAAGGACAACTCATGAACCAGAGTCAAGAGGCAGAGGAGAAAGGCTCAGCACGCTAGGCACGCGGTAGGCATGACTACCATACGTCTCTTCTGTGTGCAACACAAAACCCTCATGTAAAGCACCCAAGCGTTGTTGAGCTGTAAGAAGCTGCTTGAGGTGCTCGAGGCTGATTTGCGCCAAGATGCTCGCCCCTGCAATGGAGCGGAGGTCTACCTTGCGGTGCACAAAGAGCCACAGGGCAAGTATCGGCGTTGCAAAGTTGCTGCGTCGTGGCTGGTAGACTGGGTACAAAACGTTGCGCCACACAGGGGCATGGTGTGGAAGCATTGGGGAGGCTTTCTGCTGCTCACACTAGTCAAAAAGTTGATGGCCAGTGGGCAGCTTGTGTCCAAACAGCATATTACAAGAGTGAACAATGCAAAAACACAATTCTTGCGGTTCAAATTATAGCTTGGCTGGCAGGACAAGCGGTCGCAGGCGTTGTCGGGGAGCGTCAGCACCCATGTCAGGGTTTGGGCTTGCCCCACCATGCGCAAAGGCAGCTGCAGGATACGCGTGTGTAGTAAATGCAGCAGCAACACCCGCATGTTCAGGCGCAGGTACGCTGACCTGTTTAACGGGGCGGTGGTACGCTGACCTGTTTAACGGGGCGGATGCCATGACCAACGTGTCTGACCTTGAGATGCAGCAGTGGATGACCCCGCCGAGCGGACGTGAAGCCATTTTGGCCATTTTGGCCCCGGTTAAATGCCTTCCTGTTTGAGTGCTGGCTCTCTAGAGCGCTTGGTGGTGTGTTTTACAGTTGTTTTGGTATGGCCCTTTGACCCAGGGTGGTGGTTTGGCTGTTTGAGTTCTTGATTGCGTTTGGTTCCCTTCATTTCAATTGGCCACACGTGAGCCCTTTTCGATGTTGGTACCAGGAAATCCTGCCCGTTCTTGGGCAGGGGTCCTATGCGCCCTAGCGGTGCCCCCCAGGACTGTAAAACACACTACTACTACTACTACTATGTTTGTCAAGTGTGGCGCAGTCAAATACCATGGGGCTCACAGTGTTATAATGAACGTGTACTAGAGCCATACGAACGCAGGTTTGACTCCAGAGCATCCTATTGGGATCAGCAGGCAGGTGCATCTGGCCGCACGTTTGCCCCTTGGCAGGAGGGAGTAGTGGCAACTCGAAGGGCAAGCACAACACTTCATACCTACAGGGTTCATATGCGGCAGCAATCGGGGTTGTGAGGTCGTTAACGTTCTGGTGACATGTGCGCATGGGGCTGGGGTTGAGTGACCTGCCACGCACAGTATGAGAAGGTGTGTGCCGTGTGTGCGAGGCGCTTACCAAGGAGAAGAAGACACCGTTTCGTGGCTTACGTTGAGGTGCAGGTATAGCAGGCGCGTCCTGTTGCGCGGGGTGCTTAGCTGGGCGAGCGTACTCCTCCTCTCGCAATTGGTCTGGCTTGGCCCCTGCCAGGTCAGGGCGCTGAGCTAGCACCTGCAGCACTGTCGTCTTCTTGTCCGCCGCGATTCGGACAATCTCGCCAATGTGTAGGAAGCTGATGTTGACCTTGCCACCAAACTGTGTGTGGCGGCCGCAATCTGAGCAGCAGCATGGCTCTGGGCTCCTGGGTCCGACTCGGGGTCGGTGTCGTACTGGCTGTGGTCCACGAAACCCTTGAGAGCCAGGTGGACGTGGACCTTCTGCAGGTGGACCCCAGGGAGTCATGGTGGTTGTTAAAAGACCACATCGGTCCTGCAGTTCATCGCAGATTGATCAGCAATAGCGCGCCGGCTGCTGCTGCCTCTCGTCCAAACCACCTGCTGTTGCGACGCAAGCCCCGCCCTAGCAGCCATGGCCGTGGAGCAGATGCCTGCGGAGGGCACCTCGATGGAGGCAGGCAAGAGCGAGCTGCCGCTGAAAACGTTCGACTTGTAAGTGCAGCCCCCACGGGGCGAGGGCGCGGCCACACCAGCACGTGCCTGCACCCTTCTGCTGACTCGCCACTAGGAGGCGGCCCCTTGAACTCCTCTCGCGTCGCTTCCCGTCACCGCTAACGCACGACCACCCTCCCATGCTTGCTATGCTGCAGGCCTGTTGACAGCGAGTGCAAGGCCACAAGGATCAAGGTTCACTCGTTGGCTGCACCGCACATGCGCGCCTTCCATGTAGGTCTGCTGCGTTTACGGCTACATGGTTGCTTTGCCTGTGCTGCGCTGTGCGCGCTGATCAAAGCTGCATGCCTGCCTTTATGTGTCCTTCCAGCTGGCGTGGATCAACTTCTTCATTACCTTCCTGGCCACTTTTGCTCCCGCTGCACTGCTGTGAGTTTGGGCTGAAGTTTGTTGGCTGTGTCATCAATGCAGTATGGCAGCATGCAGGGCAGTGACTATTCACCTCATGCATGCATCCAGGCAGCTGCCCTTCTGCCTTTGCTGCCCTTTCCACCCGGGCAGGTGGTGGTCAGGTGGTCACGCCTTGTCACCCACTCAGCCCCGCTGAATTTGCTGTTTTTCCCACGTGTGCAGGCCCGTCATTCGTGAGGACCTGTCCCTCACCGCGACACAGGCCGGCTCAGCCGGTGTGCTGGCCACTGTGGGCGCCGTTGTGGGCCGTCTGGGCATGGGCACGATCCTGGATGTGCTGGGCCCACGCATGGGCAACTCCATCATCATGTTCATGTTCGCACCCCCCGTGTTCCTCATGTCCATGGTCACCAACGCTGCGGGCTTCCAAGCTGAGCGCTTCTTCATTGGCATTTCTCTCTGCGCTTTTGTTTGCTGCCAGTTCTGGGTGGGCTCGATGTTCAACGTCCGCATCGTCGGCACTGCCAACGCGATCTCTGCAGGTGGGTGCAGGCTGCGCCATGCTAAACTGTGTCACCACGAGGCAGTACATTCTGCACAAGACACCTCCATTCAGGCAGGCTGAGTGATGAAGGACACCGTCCGGCTCCGTTGGCAGCACGCCTCACCTGTCCATGCTGCTCCCTGGTGTGCAGGCTGGGGCAACATGGGCGGCGGTGTCACGAACATCCTCATGCCTGCTATCTACCAGGGCATCGCAAGCAGCGGCGTCCCCGCCTTCACCGCATGGCGCTGGGCGTTCTTCATCCCTGGTTCAATTTATCTGGTGATGGGCATCCTTTCAATCATGTTCTCCGTGGCAAGTGCTTGGACTGCATTCGCATGGTGGGCAGTAGTCATTATGCAAGGAAAATTGGAACGATTGGCACAAAGGTGGTTGTTTCCACTGCCAGCAACTTGCAGCCCTGCCAGCTTAGGCCGGTTTGCTTCCCTGCAGGGTTGTGACCTGTTGCCGCTTGCTTCCCCTCACCAACCCGCTGCTGCTCTGCTTGCTGCACCCCACAGGATTCTCCCAGGGGCGACTACCGCGACCTTAAGAAGGCTGGCATTCTGGGCAAGGGCAAAGGCAACGCGCTGAGGGTCGTTGTCACTGCTGTCACCAACTACAGGGCCTGGGTCCTTTTCCTTACCTATGGCTACTCCTTTGGTGTCGAGCTTGCCATTGACAACGTCATCGTCACCTACTTTTTCGACCAGTTCCAGCTCAACCTGGTGACTGGTGAGTGGCATCAACTCGCTGCCAGCTGCTAGCAACCATTCATTTCAGCCATCCACAAGTGTTGTCTTGCACAGCATGGAACGGACCGCACCTCATCAGTTTCTGAGCAGTTGCACACTGCCACCCTCTTGTGCAATGGTTCTTCTTAATCGTGCATTGCACCCTGCTGCTGCCTTCCACAGCCGGTGGTTTGGGTGCCCTATTTGGCCTGATGAACATCTTCTCCCGCGCGTCAGGCGGCATGATGTCCGACCTGGCTGCCAGCCGCTGGGGGATGCGCGGCCGCTTGTGGGTCCTGTGGATTCTCCAGTCGTTGGGCGGTGCCTTCTGCATGGGGCTGGCGGTTGTGGACTACTCCTTGGGCGCAACCATTGCAGTCATGATCATCTTCAGCATCTTCTGCCAGCAGGCGTGCGGTGCAACCTATGGAGTGGTGCCTTTTGTGTCCCGCCGCTCCTATGGTGTTGTCTCCGGCATTGTCGGCGCTGGTGGCAACGTTGGTGCCATCGTCACTCAGACCATTTTCTTCGCCGGCTCTGTCTACTCCCCTGTCATGTCCACCCAGGCCGGCATGTTCTGGATGGGCGTCATGACCCTTGGCATGACCATGTTCATTGCCCTGTGCCACTTCCCCCAGTGGGGTTCCATGTTCTTCCCCGGCAACCCAGACATCACTGAGGAGGACTACTACCTGCGCGAGTGGTCTGCTGAGGAGATTGCCCTAGGCCTTCACAACGAGTCGATGCGCTTCGCCATGGAGTCACGCAGCCAGCGTGGGTACAAGCCTGACGGCACCCTGAGGGCTGTGGGCAGCGCCAACAGCAGCATGCGCGGCCTCAAGGGCGTTGTGGAGGTCGCCAAGACGGCGACAGCAGCGGAGGCGTCGTCAGAGAGCAGTGGGCCCACGGACGTTGCTGCAGGTGTTGCAACACCGCAGAAATGAGCAGCAGCTGCAGCAGGCTGTTACTCACCTAGCTTTCATGCACTGGGCAACATCTGCCAGGTGCCTGTACTATGTATTTCTGTGTGCCTGTGGTCGATTACTGCGTGTGCACCCGCTGAGGGTAGGGGGCGTGTGTACATGTGTGCTGCAGCGTTGAGTGACAAATCTGGCGCAATAAACTGGTCACGTCCAACAGACCTACTGCTCCCTATGCAGCTGACACATGCCTACTGAAGACTGTCATTTCTATTGTGCCCTGGGGCCCTGAGTGTTGTGTGATTGGGCATCATGGGCACAGCCTGCACCATGATTACAGACTGTGAGTTGGTCTTTTACGCTTTCAATAGGACTGCAGAGTTATGATCACAATGCATACTTGAGCAACCAATCGCAGTCAAATTTGAGTTTGTTTGCACACACAGATCTGTAAGCGTGATTGCATGCACCTGCTGGTGTTTTGCCGAATGGACCCTGCACAAAACAGCTGTCCGCCTTGTTCGAAGTGCTTTGCATCGACATGATGCAAACCGCAGCCAGTAGCGCAAGGGCATGTGCACGACGGGCGAAAGGGCTCGGTGAAGGGGCCCCTGGGCGCCGGACAGTGGTCCCTTCGGCGGTGGGGCCACAGCACGAAGAAACGGCCACAAATGCAGCGCGCCCCACTGGTTGGGGCATCGCCAAGATCTTTCTCTTGCTTCGCGCTCCAGTAGCACTCCATCACCATGGCGACGGCAACATTTGAGGCCGCCGCAGTCAAGGCCGTGGTGACCGATGTGCCAGCGGAGCCCCCGAAGTTCGACTTGTGAGCGCCAGCAGCAGGCGATGGCAGCAGCACCCTGCCACGTTGCACCGTGCTAAACTCTTTGGATATGCAACACGCACATGCAGGCCGGTCGACAGCGAATGGAAGGCGCTGCGCATCAAGATAAACTCCGTCGCAAAGCCGCACATGCGCGCTTTCCATGTAAGCTGACGCTGCCGACGAATGCTTGCGGTCACCTGGGCCACATGCATGCAAACTTGCCTGTTGCCTGTTGCCTGGTCTTACCTGGTGGTGCTCCCTTGTGTGCACAGCTGGCATGGATCTGCTTCTTCATGACCTTCATCGCCACCTTTGCGCCCTCCGCATTGACGTGAGCCCAGCACCCGCAGCCCCTCTGCTGTCGCATGGCGCACACCCTCCCACCTGCTGCAACACACTCGCCCTGACCTGCTGATCCTCTCAGGCCTGTCATCCGCGAGGACCTGTCCCTGACCAAGACGGACAGCGGCCTAGGCTACGTGCTAGCCACTCTGGGTGCCATTGGCGGCCGCTTTGGCATGGGGACCGTGCTGGATGTTGTGGGCCCTCGCTTTGGCAACGCCATCATCATGCTCATGTTCGCACCCCCCGTCTTCTGCATGTCCCTCATCAAGGACGCGGCAGGCTTTCAGTGTGTGCGCTTCTTCATCGGCATGTCACTGTGCTGCTTCGTCGCATGCCAGTTCTGGGTGGGCTCCATGTTTAATGTCAAGATTGTCGGCACCGCCAACGCCATCACTGCTGGTGAGTGTTTCGAATGCGACCACCAGTTTGTGACGAATGCAACGCTCTCTGGAGGTTTCTCATGTTTACCCAGCCTATAGATCAAAGCTAAGTGAAGCTCATGCACTGACAGCCACACATGTGCACACGCTTTGCTCGACTGCAGGCTGGGGCAACATGGGTGGTGGCGCGACCCTCATCCTCATGCCTGCGATCTATGAGGGCATCAAGAACAGCGGCGTCCCCGCCTTCACCGCCTGGCGCTGGGCGTTCTTCATCCCTGGCTCCATCTTCCTGGTCATGGGTGCTGTGACCTTGATGTTCTCTGTGGTGAGTGCCACTGTATGGCACCTTGCAGCTGCTTAACGTGTGGCCCTAGGACCTAGCTGAACTCGCCAGCCGCGCAGCAGGTGCATACGATCACGACAACTTGTGACACGCAAGCATCTCCGGGTGGAGGTGTCCCGCTCATGCACGCCATGCATTAACTCCACGAAAAAGTTGAAGCGCAGCTGCCCTTCTGCACATGCTGACCGGCCCCCTCATTTCTGTCTCGATCGCTGCCCACAGGACTCTGCCAAGGGTGACTACCGTGACCTCAAGAAGGCCGGCATTCTAGGCAAAGGCAAGGGCAACGTCATGAAGGTCATCCTTACCGCTGTCACAAACTACAGGGCCTGGATCTTCTTCCTCACCTATGGCTATTCCTTTGGTGTTGAGCTGGTGGTCGACAACATCATCGTCACCTACTTCTACGACCAGTTTGAGCTCAACTTGGTGACCGGTGGGTAATGCGCATACACATTTCAGCTGATGATGCACCGTATGATGACCGTCACAGCAGGGCACTCACAACAGCAATTCACAACAAAAGTCTTGCAACCACAGCAATTGTCAGCCACCCACTCGCACCCTGCAGCCTGCGACAACTGGGTCAGCAGCTCAACCCGAATCATCAGGAGCCACCTGCCCACCTCCGCCATTCCTGACCCCGCTTGCAGCTGGTGGCCTGGGCGCCCTGTTCGGCCTCATGAACCTGTTCACTCGCGCAACCGGCGGCATGCTGTCCGACCTGGTCGCCCTTCGCTGGGGCATGCGCGGTCGCCTGTGGTGCCTGTGGATCCTCCAGATGATGGGAGGCGCCTTCCTGATGGGCATGTCTGTCGTCGACTATTCACTAGGTGCAACGGTGGCTGTCATGATCATCTTCAGCATTTTCTGCCAGCAGGCATGCGGCGCCCACTTCGGCATCGTGCCTTTTGTGTCCCGCCGCTCCTATGGTGTTGTCTCCGGCATTGTCGGCGCTGGTGGCAACACCGGCGCTGTCGTCACTCAGACCATCTTTTTTGCTGGCTCTGTCTACTCCCCTGTCATGTCCACCCAGGCCGGCATGTTCTGGATGGGCGTCATGACCCTTGGCATGACCATGTTCATTGCCCTGTGCCACTTCCCCCAGTGGGGTTCCATGTTCTTCCCCGGCAACCCAGACATCACTGAGGAGGACTACTACCTGCGCGAGTGGTCTGCTGAGGAGATTGCCCTAGGCCTTCACAACGAGTCGATGCGCTTCGCCATGGAGTCACGCAGCCAGCGTGGGTACAAGCCTGACGGCACCCTGAGGGCTGTGGGCAGCGCCAACAGCAGCATGCGCGGCATCAAGGGCGTTGTGGAGGTTGCCAAGACGGCGACGGCAGCGGAGGAGTCATCAGAGAGCAGCCACTCAGACCTTCCTGCAGCACCTGTTGCTGCCACACGCTAATCACGTGTGTGTGGCAGTGTAGGCAGTGCAATAAAGCAAGCTGCACCTCCATGGCATCAACAAGATAATCTCCAGCGCTGACGCTGTGGCCACGAAGCATGTACTTATTCACACACAATAAAAGCACGCTGTCACGTTGCCTCTGGCCATGTCTAGGGTCAAATAAATGGCATGGACTGCTGGCTTGGGTGCAACCATAAAGCGCGATGGTCGATGGGAACACAGTTGCAGTGATGGCGTTGCATGATGTTCGGTGAATAAACCCTAGGTTGACTTTTCCAACTGATCACCAATAAGTTGTCATGTGCCCACAATGTTTGGCACATGCATTGCAAGCAGAATTAGCTGCTGTACACACACCTACCTCCTTTGTGCTTTGGTTCCAACATGAGCTATTTTTTCCTTGCACGATTCCACGCCTGTTTCCATGCCTGCATGCTGTAAGAAGAGTTGCTGCGCAGGAGCAGCCCCCTTCCTTGATGCACTGCAATGCAGCACTCAGTGAAGGTTGGGTTGATGGCTCCACTCTGGTTTCGCAAGCGGTGCACTGCCCCAAACAGCACCTTTGGGACACCCAACGAAACGCGCGGCGCCAAACCCCGAACCAAACGCACTGAGCTCGCGAACAGCTGTCGCACACCAAGTGCTGTTGCACACAGCGGCCCGCCCCGATTCGCCCGACCCGCCAGCGCCCGTGGCGCACGACGCTGTCCCGAGCCTGGCACACATGCTGCAGGGCGCACCCGACGAGTCACCGTTGGTGCCAGGGCAACCGGAGTTCAACCTGCACGAACCGGCCACTGCCATCGACCCAAAGGACAAGGGCACCCCTGATGACTGGGTGCCTCGCGACCCACGCCTGGTCCGCCTCACTGGTCGCCACCCGCTCAACTGCGAGCCGCCCATGCGCACCCTCATGGAGCATGGCTTCATAACCCCCGAGTCGCTGATGTATGTCCGCAACCACGGCAAGGTACCGCAGCTGGACTGGCGCATGCACCGCATCAAGGTGCATGGCCTGGTCAACACGCCGCTTGAGCTGAGCATGGACGAGCTGCTGGACATGCCGTCTGTGACACTGCCCGTCACCACCGTCTGCTCTGGCAACCGGCGCAAAGAGGTCAACATGATCAAGAAGTCAAAGGGCTACAACTGGGGTGCCTGCGCGGTGGCCACCAGCTACTGGACAGGCGTCAGGTTGAGGGACCTGCTGCTGAAGGCGGGCGCCAAGGTGCGCGTTGCATGGGCCGGGCTTTTGTGGAGTGGCAGCTTGGGCTTGAAAAGCACATTTGACCTGATGAACGCCCCAGACGTCATGTGTGGAAGGGGCAGCAGTGTTGCAGTGATGTGCCTGTGCGCAGGTGCATACCAGAGAAGTTTGTGCATGCTTGATGCCACCGCCGCCACCACTGTATCAAAGCACGCCTGTTGATTGCCTGTCTATGCCATGCTGTGACTGGTCCCATGTGCAGGCGCCTGAGGAGGGTGCCCAGTACGTGAGGGTGAGCGGCGCCAAGGGTGAGGTGCCCAAGGGCGATGGCATCTATGGTACCTCCATCACCTTCTCAAAGGCCATGGATGAGGCTTCAGACGTGCTGCTGGCCTTCAAGCAGAACGGCAGGTGAGGACGAGCCAGGAGGAGTTCACGCGTCCATGCAGTCCCCACACAAGTTTGATTTGCTGCAACAAATGCACTTGTTGTTGCCGTGTTTATGACGATGGCGCAGGTGGCTGACGCCCGATCACGGCTTCCCATGCCGCCTTCTCATCCCCGGCTACATCAGCGGCCGCATGGTCAAGTGGGTAGCAGACATCGAGGTCAGCGACAAGGAATCCAGCAACTTCTATCATCACCACGACAACAGGGTGCTGCCTTCCGAGGTGGACGAGCAGCGGGTGGAGGCTGAAGGTGCGACGCCGCCTTGCGTGGCTGTAGTTGTGCAGGGGCTCCAAAGCCCTAGTCTCAAGTGCGCCTTGCTGCATTGCAGGCTGGTGGTTCAAGCCTGACTTCGTTATCAACAACCTCAACATCAACAGCGCCATCTCGCAGCCCTGGCATGACAAGGTGGTGCCACTCGAGGGAGACGCTGCGCACACCTTCAGGGGCTATGCCTACGCAGGTGAGCGCGGCTTTAACTGTTTCAGGGCTTCACGCATTTGGTTCCTACCATAAGCTGCTACGGACAGCTTGTGTGCGGCTGCATGGCAGGCATTGCTGTCAGCTGCCAATTGTAGGTGAGGGGCAACACAACAAGTGAATGTATTGCAGCCAAGCAAGTGGCCCTGGGCCTGGATTGCTGCCCTTCACACTCAGTTCACCCTGTGCCCCTCACTGATGCTGCAGGCGACGGCAAGAAGGTCATTCGCGTGGAGGTGTCGTTGGACGAGGGGGTGACGTGGCGCCAGGCAAACATCCGGCGCTTTGAGAAGCCCACCTGTCATGGTACGAGGGGCGTGCAGTGGCAGGGTGGCGAGCAGAAGGGTGGCAGGTAGTGTAATGAGTTGGGTTGCAGGGTTTGTGGCTGGTTGCAGGCCCCAACGGGCGCTCAGCATCAGCACTCCATCTGTCACCGCTGCATTTGAGCAGCCTGGTTTGTTGCATGATGTGACGCTGCCCGCACCCCAGCCTGGACTGTTGTGTTGCGTCGACCTTTCCGGTAATCACCTCTTACCTGCAGTCTGTTTCCTCTGTCGCTGCGCCACCTCTAAACCCAGCTGGACCCTCACCCTCGCCCTCCCCGCCCTTGCAGGCAAGTTCTGGTGCTGGGTGCACTGGGACATCGGCCTCGCCGCCTTTGACCTGCTGCAGTGCCGCCAGGTGGTGTGCCGCGCCTGGGACGAGGACATGAACACCCAGCCCTCCGTCATCACCTGGAACCTGATGGGCATGATGAACAACTGCATGTACAAGGTCAAGGTGGCCCCCACGCGCATGGACTCGGGCGCCATCGGCCTACGCTTCCAGCACCCCGCACCCGTCGAGCTGGGCGAGCGCGGCAGCATGGGCTGGCGCGAGGAGGACAACATCCGGCAGCAGGCCATCGCGGCGGCGATGTCGGGCCATCCTGCCAGCGAGACCGCCGCTGTACCTGCCACCCCGCCGCGCGCCCCCGGCCGTCCCGACTGTACTATCACCGCGGAGGAGGTGGCGAAGCACAGCAGCGAGGGCAGCGTGTGGTTCATCCGCGACGGCTGCGTGTACGACGCCACGCCGTTCCTGGGTGATCACCCGGGAGGCGCCGAGTCCATCCTGCTGGTCGCGGGCACCGATGCGTCGGACGAGTTCAACGCCATCCACTCCGCGCACGCCAAGAAGCTGCTGCAGGATTACTACATCGGCCGCCTCGCGCCGCCTGGGGCGTCAGCTGCTGCGGAAAACGGCGCCGCCGCTGCGGCCGCTCCACCGGCAACTGCGCCGCCGCCGACCGCCCCCGCGGTGCTCAACGCTCGCGACAAGGTGACGCTGCTGCTGGCGGAGAGGATCATTGTCACGCACAACACGCGCATCTTCCGCTTTGCGCTGCCCAGCCCCAAGCATCGGCTGGGCCTGCCCTGCGGCAAGCACGTGTTTGCCTACGCCACTGTGGACGGAGAGGCGGTCGTGCGCCCCTACACGCCCATCAGCAGCGATGATGACCTGGGCCACATGGACCTGCTCATAAAGGTCTACTTTGCAGGCAGGTGGCTTGTGACGTTGCTGGGATGTGTGTCAAACAGCAGCAGGTTGCAGGGGGGTCAGTGGGGCCAGACGTTTCTTGAGGGCAGCATCGCTTGCTTCACCGCAGCAGGGATCAGAGCATCGCCTTGTATGGTAGTAATTGGCGTGCATCCCTGTCGCTCCCCCTTTTAACCGCCTTCCAGTTCGCGTTTCCTGTCCCCTCCTTTGCCTCATCTACTCACCCTTGCAGGCACCAGTCCTTCTCACTCAACTGCCCCCTCCCCCCTCCATCCACCATGCAGGCACCAGCTGTTTCTCCCATTCACCTTGCCCTCCGTTCCACTCACCCTGCAGGCACCAGCTATTCCTTCCCTTCCCTTCCCTTGCCCTCCCTATNCCCCTGCATTCCCCAATCCTTTTTCTCACCCCTTGACCTCCCCTGTATCCACCCTGCAGGCACCAACCCCAACCATCCGCCTGGCGGCAAGATGAGCCAGTTCATGGACAAGCTCAGCATCGGCGACACCATGTCTTTCAAGGGCCCGGTGGGGCAGTTTGTGTACGAGGGGCGAGGCGCCTACATCGTCAACCGACAGCGCGGCTGCACCAAGCACCTGTCGCTGGTGGCGGGAGGCACCGGCATCACACCCATCTACTCTGTCATGCAGAAGGCGCTCAAGGACCCGCAGGTGGGCATGTGGGTGGGTGGAGGGAGGGGTGGAAGTGGGCTTGAAGAGATGTGCGGGAGCCTGGTGTTTGCAAAGAATTAGCTAGGTTCAGGGCGTCACACCCATCTAATTTGTCATGCAGCAGGCGCTGGTGGGGGAACCCACAGGTGGGCGTGTGGGTGGATGGATGGAGGGAGGAAGGTGGCCTGGCAAATATCGATGAGGGCACCGATCTGTGCCCTTGAACGCTTGAAGGCCAGGTCCAGGGCATTGCGTTCATCTGCTGTGTCACACAGCAGGCGCTGAAAGTGGGTGGGCTGGGGTGGGCTGGGCTGCAGAGGAGGAGGGGAGAGGAAAGGGGCTGTAGCTTGAGTTTGGTAGAGTGGGTCTCATCGCCAGTCATGCTACTCACGCTCCTCAGCGCGTCAAGATCGCTAGGCTCAGGTGTGCCGCCCTGGTGGGCTGGCGATGCCAGCTCCAAGTTGGCCTCATCACCGCAAGCCATTCCTGCTTCATGACCTCCCAAGTCATGACCTGCTGCTGCAGGAGGCCACCACCCTGACTGAACTAAGCCCGGCATTGCCACGCACTGCTGCTTGCAAGGAAAAGCACAATGTCGGTGCCTTTGTCTGTGTTTGATCTCATGCTCTTCCACACGTGCACGCCTGCAGGACACTGCCACCCTGTCGCTGCCTTTGCCTTTGCCTCCTAATGCACGGCTGCTTTCAGGACACTGCCACCCTGTCGCTGCCTTTGCCTTTGCCTCCTAATGCACGCCTGCAG
>JAWZTI010000752.1:0-21251 GCA_039880955.1 Chlamydomonas urium
CCCAGCCTCCCCACACCCAGCCTCCCCACCCCCACACACCTGGTGCGCCCAAGAATGCGGTAGTACTCTGCAACAGCGCCATCTGTTGGAGCCCCCGCGGGCACGGTGTCAGCTGAATCGCCAGTCTTGAACCAACCTTCAGCCGTGAACGCCTCCTTTGTTGCCTCGGGCCTGCCCCAGTACTCCGTGAACAGGTTGCCGCCCTTGACCAGCAGCTCGCCTAATCATGGAGTGGAATGAATGAGGGTTACCTTTAAAGTAGTGAATTACTACACTACAGCGTGTAGGCGCAATTGAAAGCGGGGTGTGGATCGCAGCTGGGATGGCGGGAAGCAACTGGGGTGTGTGTTCTGTAAAGAGGTTGGCGTCCTTGACCAACAGCTTGCCAGAAAAGGAAGGGGGNAATCATGTGGCGTGCAGCGAGCGTCGAGAGGGCAGGGAGCAATCGCTGTGTCACATAGGAACAATCCCTGCCCCTGACATGTTTCAAACACTCACCCTTTTCCCACACCTACCATCATCAGCAACCTAAATGTGTGTGCCCGGCTGCCCTTTTCCCCCCACCTGCTGTCATTAGCGACCTTGACCTGGTAGCCCCCAGTGGGCCACCTGTGGTGATCACCAACAAACACCCCGCCCCTGATATGCTGCGAACACTCCTCCGCCTCCCCCACCCGCTATCATCAGCGACCTTGACTTGTATCCCTTGCTAGGGAGGATCGTGTCCGTTCCCCCATACCTGTCATCGCCAATCACCTTATCCAGGTATCCTCACCTCTGATGTGATGCAAACACCCCTCCCTCCCCCACATACCATCATCGGCAACCTTGACCTGTACCCCCGGCAAGGGTGTGCCGACAGCTCCTGGCAGGCGCACCCCCTCGTAAGGGTTGGACAGAGCCATACCGATCTCAGTCATGCCATACCTGTGGGGAAGTGTGGGTAGGTGTGGACGGAGCTGAGGTGGGCGGGCGAGGGGGGAACGGCTGCGAGTGGTGCATGGGGTGGTGGGTTGACGGGGCAAGAAGCCTGGGGGTTGAAAGAGAAGGTGGCGAGTCGTAGATAGAGGTGGAGGTGGGAGGGCAGCGCAGCAGCCACAGGGAAGTGGAGGGAGGCATGGCTTAACAATGAGAGCAGGGAGGCAGAAGCAGCCGCAGCAACTGGCCACGCCGACATCAGTTCCGGACAGGCCCACACTTTCTCCCCCACACATACCTCTCCAGCAGGTAGCTTCCGGTCAGCTGCTTCCAGCGGTCCATGATGGGTGTGGGGCAGGCGGAGCTACCGCTGACCGTCAGGCGCAGCGCCGTCGCCGCCTGCCGCGCCCGCTGCTGCTGCGCCTCGGGCATGGAGTCGTACTGCTGCAGCAGGTAGCTGTACATGGTGGGCACGCCCATGAACACCGACATGCGCCCGTCCTGCAGTGACGCCATGCAAGCAACAGCATGGCGTCTAACACTGCACTAAGGCGGGCGAAAGCCTGAGGGAAGAGAAGGGCAGTCAAAGGCGCCAAGGCCAAGGTGCAGGCACAGGGTTTAGGTTCAGGGGATCTGGGGTTCAAGGCACAGGAATCTTGTGGCTTGATACCCTATGAAAGGCTATGAGATCTGCACAGCCACAGCAGGCAGCTCGGCAGTGTGAGCGTGCCTGCAGGGCCTCCACATATGAGTTTGTAATGATTCTGTCATGCAATGATCGGTAAAGAACCGGATCTGCTGAAAAGCAAGCAGCTGCCGCACCATCATCTCCTCCCACAGCTGTGCGGCGCTGAACTTGGGCATGAAGCGTACATGCGCCCCCACAGACGCGGGGCAGTACAGTGCGTTGACGATGCCATGGATGTGGTGCAGCGGCAGCGTGTGCACGATGGTGTCATCGGAGCGCCACTTCCACGCCTCGACCAGGCCGTTGATCTGAGATCGCAGGCCACTGCAGGATGGAAGACAGAGGGGGGGAAAGTGCTGTTTTTGCTCATCGGCAGCGGAAGGAAAGGCAGAGGGGAGGGTGTGGCAAGCACAGCATGAAGTCTTAGCTTAAGCGTTCAAGCCCTTTCGCAGGTTGAAAGTAATCAGCAGGATGTTGCATCCACATGGGGGCCTCGCGTGCAGTGGGTACGGCACGTTGCAAAGGCAAGCACTATGAACATGGTAGGGCACAGCCCGTCGATTGCCCCTGGCCACTCGTGCCTGTGCAAGTGCAGCGGGGTGGGAGGATTTTCCTGATACTTGCCTCAAGGCGTATCACCTTTACCTGTGCGAGTGCAGGACTCCCTTGGGCTTGCCAGTGGTGCCGCTAGTGTAGATGATCAGCGCCCCGCGGTCCAGTTCAGGGTAGCTCTCGGGCATGGAGCCGGCTGTTGCCTCTGTTGCGGCTGTTGTGCCGCTGTTGTTGCTGCTGTTGTCGCTGCAGCCTGCAACAGGCTCCAGGATCTGCAGGCTGGCCCTGCTTTCTGCGCACACCTCTGTCAGCTTGCCTGCGTGCTCCTCGGGCGTCAGCACCTGCACGGTGCACACGGTGGATGAAGCAAGGCAGTGGTATGGGCAGAGCACAACATTTTTTTCCGGAACACGGTGTTGCTGATCCCAGTCATTTGTTATGATGAGCGGTGGTCCTTCGTGCCCTTGCGGCGCCCATCAGGCTGCAAAATGGCCTATCTGCAACAAGGAAGGTGCACAGCCGCATCAGCACAGGGGAGGCATGAGGCAGCACGTGCCGTGCTGGAAGACAGCGCTAGTCAGCCTTTGTGGCTGTTCGCCCTGAAACCAGACTTGAGTTTCCAAACCCTCATCAGCCTTTGTGGTGAAAAGGGCGATCCCTATTTGTGGTGAGAAGGGCGATCCCTGTTGCCTGCTGGTTGGGGGGCCATGCACTTCTGAGCTAGAAGGCAGGATGGGGCACTCACTGCATTGATGCCAGCATCTTGCAGCACGTATGCCAGCTCCCTCTGCGGGTGGGAGGTGGCCAGTGGCACCACGATGCCCCCTGCCTGCCAGATGGCGAGTGTGCCGGCCACATACTCTGCACCGGGTGCTGCAAAGAGGCCGATGCGGGGAGGTGCAGAGGGGCTTGGCACCTGTGGAACCACCCTGCTGATGGCCTTGCTCACACGCTCAGATGACTCCAGCAGGTGACGGTAGCTGCACGGGCCATGCAATGCAGTGATGAGAGGGATTCTCATGCAAGCCTCCCTCAGTGGCGCTGCCCATGTGCATGCAGGGGTGGCAAGCGCATCTGCCACCTGCACTTACGTATACTGCCTGCCGCCTGCTGACACGGCCGTGCGGCCCAGATGCTGCGCGGCGCTCTTCAGCACATCCATGACGCTAGTGGCAGGGGGCCGATGGGGCCAGGTAGAATAAAGGCATCCATTTGGTGTGGGGCCAAGGTTTTCCCTTCCCAAGGGAAAGGAGCGCAGGGCGCCTTGCCGTCCCGAACGCATGCGCATATAGGCGTCTCCTGTACATTCGACACCAAACGCAGGGCCTTGATGGTGCAACAGCCCGTTTGTGGTGTGGTATCGATGCGGCTGATCGGCCGCGCACGAAACCTGCTGATGGCAGACAGGTACAAAGGTTTTGCTGACGCCGCGTGCCAGCTGCCTGCGGCCGCTGTGTCTCCGCGCCAGTGTGCTGCAGCAGAATCACCTGTGTCTCAGGCCCCTCTCCGCAAGCAGCAGCTACAATGGCGCCCGTCTACCTGGTTGACCTCGAGTGCTTCAGGCCTCCGGGTGAGCGCTTGGGAGCTTGCTTCCCTTGCCCGCGCCCGACACGGGAGCACTGGTAACGCCCGCTTGCGCCTCATTGTCCCCCGCCACTTACCTGATCACCCCTTCACCCCACGGAGCAGAGAAGAACCGTGTCAGGATTGCCCGCGTCTACTCGGTGTGGCGCAAGCTCAAGGTGTTCACCGAGGAGGACATTAACTTCCAGGCCAAGGCAAGTTGGGACAGCAATGTGCTGCAAGGACAACTTGCCGCTGACAACTTGTGTGGCAGCAGCAGTGTTCAAAGCCCACGTGGGCGTTGGAAAGGGTGCAAGCAACCCCAGAAAGCCTCAGCCAGGTAGCAGGATTACGGGCTTGATTGGCAGCTGGCTGGCTCCCAAAAGCTTGCAACTTCGGCATTCACCTCAGCACTGCTTTTGCACATGCTCACACAGGTGATCGAGCGCAGTGGGCTCGCCTTGGATGGGACGTACCTGCCCGACGCCATCCACCCAGTCTATTGCCAGGACCAGCCACGCACAGACATGGCCACAGCGATGACCGAGTGCCGCATGTGTGTGCTTGGTGCGATCGAGGTGCGTGTATGGAGGTGGTTGAGGCGCGCGCTTGGAGGCGGAGTCGCCTGCCACAGCCAATGTGTCTGTGAGGGGCTACCCAACAGCGGCACGCCGTGTCAGGCTCCCCTAAGCCCTTGTCAGGCCTGACAGTATACATTTTTGTACAGCGGTTGCTGCGGTTGCCTCACAAATGTGACATGTGACTGTTGCTGCAACCAAAGCCAACTCTGCGACTCTCTGCACCTGCCTGCCTGCCTGAAACCTCCACCTGCACAACTGCATCCAGCCACTCACCCCCATTCACCCCCACACCCCCACACACCAACCCACCAGGACCTGCTGTACAAGACTGGCCTCAAGCCCAACGACATCGACATCATCGTCACCACCTGCAGCATCTTTTGCCCCACGCCCTCCATGGCATCCATGGTGGTCAACCACTTCAAGATGCGGCCCGACATCATGTCGTACCACCTGGGAGGCATGGGGTGAGTTGTGGCTTGAAGGGGTCCGGGGGGGGGTGAATACTGGCTACAGGGTGTCTGGGGTTGGTGAGTACTGGCTTCAGGGGGGCTGTGTGGCGAGTTCACGTGCGTGGGCATGGGTGGCGCACTGGCTTTAGGGGGTCTGGGGTGGGGTGAGTACCGGCTTGGGGGCACTCATCATGTCGTACCACCTGGGGGCCATGGGGTGAGTACTGGCTTGGGGTGGCCCTGGATGCACTCATCACGTGGGTTCCAGTACCGCTCGTGATGAGTGAGTACCACTTGGGGGCCATGGGGTGAGCATCTACCTCTGGGGTTCTGGGACGAGCATAAGGAACACAAGAGCATAAGGAACAGAAGAGCATAAAGAACAGAAGAGCATAAAGAACACAAGAGCATAAAGAGCAGAAGAGCATAAAGAACACAAGAGCAAGCAATACGCTCTGGCATGCCAGAGGCGTGATGGGATGAGTGCTGGCTTTAGGGCAACTGGACTGCGCTCGTTATGTGAGCTTCTATTCAGGGGGCAGGGGGTGGGTGACTGCTTGAGGGGGGCATGGGGTGAGTCCTGGCTTGAGGGGGACTGGGATGCATGCCAGTGCAGGAGCATAGGGTGGGGGCTCAGGGGAGCTGAGGACCCCAAGCAGTGCTGCCTGTTCTTGTGCGGCGCTGCTGGTAAATCATGTGCTGCCAACTCTGTGATTGCCACAGCTGCTCCAACGGCGTGGTGTCGATCAACCTCATCAAGGACCTGCTGCAGGTGTGAAGCAGCGGGGGTGTTGCTGTCGCCCCGTTGGCCACCCAATGCGTGCAGATGTGTCAGTCAAGTAGCTGCAGCAAAGCAGCAAAGCCATTGTTGAGTCGCAGCAGCAACCAGCCAGATTCCTGGCAGCCTCTTCTGTGTCTTGACAGCTTGTTGCGTGACTTGACAGCTTGCTGTGAGCACACTGGTTGCGCTGCGCCGCTCAGTGTTCACTGCTTGGTGCAAGCCGGCTGCTGCTGCCCACAGGCCCACCCCAACGTGAACGCGGTGTTTGTGGCCACCGAGGTCACCACGCCCGCCTTCTACCCCGGCAACGACAGGCACAGGCAAGCATAAGCATGCCACTTGCAACCCGAGTGCGGTACCGCTGGGGGCTTGTAATGGGTTCTGCTCAGGGCTTAGAGGGGAGGCTGCTGGAGGCATAGTGGGGGAATTACTAGAAGCTCGCTTTGTGTAGTGCTGCCCCTTTAGGGGGCTCAACTTGAACTTTTGGAGGTAGACATCAGAGGGTGTGGAAGGACTGCCTGGCACACCCCAAGCAAAGCCACTTTGTTGCTAAAGGCTGTCTGTGCGTCCACGCAACACCATCTTGCTGCTAACAAATTACTCGTTCGCGCCTTGTCACCACCACCTGAACCCCGCAGGCAGATCCCCAACCTGCTGTTCCGCATGGGCGCCGCCGCCATGCTGCTCAGCAACAAGGCCTCCTGGGCGGGGCGCGCAAAGTACCGGCTGGTGCACAACGAGCGTGTGCACGTGGGGCAGAGCGATGAGGCTTACACGTGAGGGGCTGGCCGGGGCTGGCCCATGGGACAGCTTGTGCAGGGCTCAGGCCGGGCTATGGCTCCTAGGCATCAAGAGTGGGGTGCAGCCTTATGCAGGCGCAGGCTTTGAGGGGGGCGGGTGGGCTTTGTGCAGGCTCAATTCTTGTCATGGAACCTGCTGGGCAAGTAGGCGTGTGCAGGGCTCAGGCCGGGCCGTGGCACCTAGGCCTTGAGCGGGGCGGGTAGTCATGTGCAGACATGTTGAAGCACTCAGAGCCAAGGCTCCCGGTGAGGGGCGGTAGCAGTCCGTTGCCCTTTAAGCCTTTTGTGTGAACACGCTGGGCTGAGTTCACACCTGCTCCTACCTCAACCAACCTGCACAGGGCCATCTCGTATGGGCCCGATGAGGGCGGGGTCAACGGCATCTACCTGGGCAAGAACGTGGTGTCTGAGGCCACCCGCGCTCTCACCAAGGCCATGTGGAAGATCGGGCCCAAGGTTAGTGCGCAGCAAGGGGCTCAGCGCAGCGCAGCTAATTTACACAAGAAGTTTCCTACAGGTGCATAGTTGTACAGAGGTGCTTACCCCACCCAATCCGGCTTTAAGAGAAGGTAGGATACTTGTGGGGCCCTAATCTAGTGCCTAAAAACACAGGGGCAAACGATGAAGGGGCAGTTAAGGGGCTTTTAGGTGGGGCAAAACAACATGGTTTGCCACAGTAGTGGCCACGTCCCCTTCCCAAGGCGCTGTAGCCTTCTGTAGCTAGGGACAGTCATGGTACACACCACCTGAAGATCTCAGGCCAGAAGCTCTTGTCCAGAGCTCTGCTTGGTTGCGCTCGCCACTCACCACCACCTGCAGGTTGGCAGTTAGGCAAGCCTAGTGGGCAAACTTCAGGTCCAGAGAGCGCCATTATGGCTCCCGACATGAAACAAGCGGGATCAGCTGTGACCTCACGGCGGTTGCATTGCCTGTAAACTCAGGTGCTGGGGCTCAAGGAGAAGGCCAAGTACGCAGGCTGCGCTGTGGCGGGGGCGCTGGGACTGCGGAGCGTGCCGCCCTACTCGCCCACCTTCCACGGCGCCGTGTCGCACTTTGCGCTGCATGCCGGTGGGTGCTAGGACAGGGGCGCCTGGCATTGGGCTGCTGCTCTTCGCCTCAAAGCGCAGGTTGAGGTGCCCTGCGCTTTGACCGCTTTCTCTTTATATTAAGGAGGATAATCAGGTCTGAGTTGATGATACTTGGTAAGACATTCGGTATTAGCTGAGCGAAAGTGTGATTCACAGCAGTGTGCGTGTTCTCAGCCAAGTGCCGATAGTTGCGCTCCTCTCGCAGCAGCCTCATGCTGTTGCCAATATGATCACACTATGCAGGTGGCGCCAAGGTGCTGGAGGGCCTGGGCAAGGCGCTGAAGCTGACAGCGGATGACCTGGGCCCCTCTCAGGCGGTTCTGCACGACTACGGAAACGTCTCCTCCTCCACCACATGGTGTGTACGAGCAGGGTCAAAAGCAGGAGAGGCACAAGCTTAGGGCTGGGATCAGCAGGGCAAAGCACCATTACTGCCTTGAGGCCAGCAACGACGCCAGCTGCCTTGCCCTCCCTGACACACTGTTGCTGTCACTTTGCTCTTGGCCCGCTGCCCAGGTATGCGCTGTCGTACATCGAGTGCGTCCAGGGCATCAAGAAGGGCGACACCGTGATGCAGATTGGTGTCGGCTCCGGCATCAAGTGCGGCGTTCTTGTGTGGAAGGTGAGCTCAGGGGATGTGCACGTACAACAAGAGCTCTGCTACACAGCGGAAGCTTTTCTGCAGGTGTTCTCCAGGTTTTTCCCCTGCACTGCCCCACACAGCAGTCCATCCCCTGCTCACAGGACGTTGTTCACAACTTCTGCCTGCCTCACTCCTGCTCTGTCCTTACCCATGGCTGCAGCTGCTGCAGCTGCCTGCAGGCACTGCACCCAGCCAACGATGTGGTTCAGTAATGCCTCTCCTCGCCTCCTGCTCCCGCTCTCACCCTGCCCTCACCCTGCCCTCAACTTGCCTGCTGCTGCTGCACGCAGGCGCTGCGCCCCATCAACGACATCCACGAGGCCTGGCTGCACCGCACCACAGAGCAGCGCCTGTACAAGCTGGAGGCCTGCCCTGACTCACCCAAAGCCCCGCGCGTTGGCAGCATCATTGCCCTGCTGCTGCACGCCTTCCTCGCCCTGCTGCTGCTGGCTCTGGCGGGCGTCTTGGGCGCCCTGTACCTGAGGGCCCCTGAGCTGCCGCAGCAGCTGCTGCAGTGCGCGCAGCGGGCCCTGGCCTCCCCGACAGAGGGCAGCTTACCGTTCGCTGATGATGGGGATGCGGGCAGCGGCCAGTGTGGCTTGTGGCCTGGCTACCTGAAGTACCCTGCCGCTGCCTGAAGAGGCAGTTCTTTCAAGCAACTGTGGTCATCCAGATAATGTCTTTCCCCTGAAGAGGAGCATGTTCATCTGCGCTGCGACACAGGCGGATTGAGTTGCTGTTTATAAGCAAGAGCAGCTATCGCTGCGTTTGTTGCAGGGGGCGAATGAACGATACACGTACGTAGCTGATTACGGATCTGTTGACAGGCTTTCACCTATGGCGGGAGGAGGCGGCGCTCGATGGCCTGGTGGGATGGGTTGGCTGTACATTTTTGAAAGATTCGACTCAGCGCTGCAATAGCGGCTCAACGTGTTGCCAGAATCGTGGGCTTGATTGACCACAGAAAGCAACGCCTGTACTCGACTAAATGCCACACCCACCACGCAAAGAAGCAGCACATCAAACAAATTGCCAACCACAGCGTCCACTAATTGCCACATCCTTTGTGAGGCAGCTTCCTCTGAGCATTGTCACTAAACGTTGGTGTCACTTATTGTTGAATGCAACACACAGCATGCACCGGGCAGCAGCAACCCGCCCCTACCGCGGTAGGGTATGGGGGCAGGCTTGCCTGCGGACCATTCCCTTCCTTAACTCACGCCCAAGGGCGTAGTTCTTTCTTTCTTTCTTTCAACCCGCCCAGTGCATCTGTGAACGCGCTCGCTGGCTGTTGCAGAGGACATGTTATTGAAACGACAGCGTTGATGTGCAAGGGGGCGTCCGATTGGCTGTCGGAGTTGCTACCGCTGTACGGCGCTGCCGTGGGGAGCACTTGAGGTACCGCCACAGAGGAAAAGAGGAGGCCGCGCGGCAGGAGAGGCTCAAGTTTGGGAATGTGCCCAGCAGAGGAAGCCGCACGTGGCATGCTCAGGCCTCAAGCTAGAAAGGGCTCCAGAAGAGACAGCCGCAGCGCCAAATGCTCAGCACTGGTCCACGGCCGTGCCAAGCTCCCTGTCCCCCTTGCGCCTGCGGTGGCTGACATCGCTCCGCTCCACGGCAGCGCCGCCACGCGCCTTGCTGCTGCCGTCGCCGCCAGCTGCCGTCGGCTGCGTCATGTCAGTCACTCGTGCGGCTGCTGTTACTGCCTCCTTGTCCCAGTTGACGAGGGACAGAGAGCCCAGGTTGAAGCATGCTATGCATGGGTTGCAAGGGCAGGGGAGCTGAGTTCAGCTGGATGAACCAGGGCCAAAGACGAGCCTGGTTGACAGACAGAGCTCAGATAAGGACGAGCACATCTGAACATCCTTTCGTTGGAGGCACAGCCAAGTGCTTGTAACGAGCCATGCAAGCTGCACCTCTGAACGAAACATGTCTTCCCCAGGCTCCCAGGTTACAAACAAGCCAAAGCTGCTAATCTGTCGTCATGCGGTACAGGAGGTCTGACTAGACCCACGTACCTGCAGTAAAGTCACCGCTCATGATGCCGATCCACAGGCCGCGCACTCCTAGGCCGGCTCTGAAGGTGAGCATATAGCCCAGGAAGACACCCATCAGCCAGAAGGCCAGCACTGTGACGGCAGTGGAGGAAGGGGCCGGGTGCATGGTGTGAGGCAGGATGTGCAGCAGGTATGAGGGAGGGCTGAGAGGCAGGGATGTAAGGGCACCGAGGCGTCGGGCATGTTGCAGGGGCAGAATGAGCCCAGGCAGGGGCGTGATCCTTTAGCAAATTTTGCTGAACAGGACTGCAAGGACACACACGACATCCACTTCTGCACCTGCGCAGCTGACATTTTGTTTGTCAGGACTGCAACCCACCGTTCGAGAACATGAGCTGCAGCTGCCTGCCGCAACCTCGCAGCACACCCTGGGAAGGGCCCATGATGCCATCGGCGATCTGCGTGCATCAGTGACAGCCAGAGCGCAGGGCATCAGTGGGGCAATGGGGCAATGGGGCAATGGGGACGGGCGGCCGGCTGGTGCCAGCTGAACTTCCGGTGGCTGACGTTGATCTGCTCATTGTCCACAAGTGGATGATTGCAACAGCGAGCTGCAACACCTTTTGAAGCACATGATGTATGTTATTTGAGCAGCTAGGGCTGTCCGTCACCTCACCTGCAGGAGCGCCGCGTACGGTGCGATGACGGCCATGGTGGCGATGACCTTGCTGTCGCCGCTGAATGCGCGGCCCAGCACGTTCCGCGCCGCGAAAATGGCGATGGCGACGGGCGTGACGCAGGCGATCGTCATGACGATGCTGAGGTAGCCGCTCTTGCGTGCCAGGCGGGGCATGCCAGAGCCCAGTAGGTTGCCCACCCTGTGAGTGTCGTGGACGAGGAAAAGGGAGCAAGGGGTGAGTGAGGGATGCGAAAAGCAGGGACAATGCCCAGGGGGCATGAAACTATTTAGTGGCAAACACAAACACAGGCAGCGAGTTGCTGGATGGATCATTCTGGATCAAGCTACGCTGCAAACGAGCTCTCTCAACGCATATGGCTGCCCGCACCTGATCGTTGCTGCCGTAGAAATGGCCCAGGGCAGCGCCGAGTATGTGAAGTAGATGATGCCAAGCACCGCCGCATGTGCAGCTGTCTCCACAGAACCCAAGTGCCCAGCCATGCCGGTCGTCACGTCAAAGGACGCGGCTTCGAAAGCAAGCATGAAGCCGCCTGTGGGGTGATATGCGAGGTTATAGGTCTCAGATTTGACTGGTGGGGACAACCACTGGACTTGTATGGAAATCAGAGAGGACTGGGCAGTGTATTGCTGTGCTGTGACGTGGTTGCTTGGCTTGGTATTGCAATTCCCCTTTTATGCCAGTGCGCTGACATGCGTTGTGCCACCACTCTCGCCAAATGCGTGTGTGCCAGTGACAAGCAGCACTGCCCCCTGCAGCTGCCCCAGTAATTGCCTTGGCAGCAGTTCCCTTGTCAGACAGGCTTACCTGGCAGCGCAAGCCTGAGGTAGCGCGACAGGAGGTGGGGCTGCATCGCTGCCTTGGCCTCTGACAGCAAGTAGCGTACCGCGCTGACCGCCGGGACACCACCGCCGCCGCTGCCCCTACCACCGCCACCGGCACTGATGCCGGCACCAACGCCCCGTGCTGCACACCCGCCGCCGTCGCTTCCTTCATCGATGCTAACGCCAAAGCCGCCGCCGTTTCGTACAGAACCGCTGCCGCCAACAGGCTCACTGCCCCGCAGGCGTGGTACCCGCCAGCTAGGAGCCCTAAACCACGACAGCTGCTTCTGCAGCCGACGGGGCTGCCACGACGGGGCGCCGGGCGTCGCGGCGTGCCCGCTGCACGCGCTGGTGTTGCCGGCCGGCCCCGGGCCGTGTGACTTTGACATGGCTGCCGAGTACATAGGCTGCAGTTCAAGCAGCAGCAGCTCGGCGTCGCCGCCATGGCCGTCTTTGCTGCGGCGGCCTTGTGACTCATAACCGCTCTGCGCGCCCCTGTGGTTGCCGTTCGCCCCTGCCGCCGCCCCTGACCCTGCCACCGCCCCCAGCCCTGCACCTGTGCCCGTCACTTCTGTCCCGCCGTCTCCGCCAGCCCTGCTTGTACTGCTCCTGGACAGCTGAGGGCTGCCGTCCTCTGAGCCTCGGTCCAAGCACCGCTTCTCGTTGTCAGCCTGCAGCAGTGCGCCCTCTCCGACCGTGGCCTCCTGGCCTTGCGCGTCGGCCCTGGGGTCGGCCAACGCGGCTCGCCGCTTGCGCTCGGCATGGCGCACGGCGAATACCAGCAGCACGAACTGGCAGAAGCGCGAGAGGGACGTGGCGAGCGGAGCGCCCTGCACCCGGCAGCGTGCGCAACAGGGATGGCAGCTACCGCCCTTAAGCATATGGACTTCTGACAAAGGTCGGCTTATCTTGCCAGGCACCAATGGATGCTGTTGGCATGGTGAACAGCTCAAGTCGTCAACCACGCTTGCGAATGAAGTCACCTTGATGCTAACATGAGGGCAGATGCACGTGCAGGTGCCTGATCTTCAAGTTCTTCCTCACCTTGAAGCCCATAAGGGCAATGAACGCGGCGTTGAAGGCGACGTTGAGCAGGAATGCAGCGACCGTGATGAGCGCAGGCAGCAGCATCATGTTCTGGGTCTACACGACAGCACAGCAACAAGGAGGGGCTGGTGAACGAGAGCCTGCAGAGAGCCTGAAGGAGAGGCATGATCCACTGCAGCGAGCGCAGTCCGCTGCAGGGTGGCAAGAAGTTTCACGCGATGCGGCCATCCCAATGCACTCAGTGGTGCATCTCAACAATGGCAAAGTACCATTTGCCCTCTGTATGGCTGGCAGGCTGCGCTGGACGCACCTGTAAGAACTTCATCAGCGTCAGTCCCAGCACCAGCGGCCACATGCCTGGGATCAAGCCGTAGCAGTACTGCCCAACCATTGAAGCAACGTCATCATCTGTGGAAGATTGGGAGAGGCATGAAGTTACAGCATGCAGCCACTGTGGAGGAATGCTTGCCTCAGACCACAAGGTGGTGAGTATGGCAGCAATACATTCAGGCAGCCAGATGACGATACCATGACCTTCCGCCGCATGGCTGATAAGCAACTTGGACAGACGTGACGCATCAACCATAGGGAGCCATAGAACAGCACACCGACCAACAATTGCACTCGCGGCGATGCAGAATCAGCAAGCTGAAAGGAGCGGTGCACAGCGCTGTCACCGTTGCTCACCTTGGCCAAAAAGGTTTGCGGCTACCAGCTTGCCAAAGCACAGAGCGACCTACGGGGTGATGAATGGAGCACGAATGCATTCAGCAAGCGCTCGGCAAACGCTGAGCGCGCGCCCTGACACGCTTTGTTGTTGCCTGACCTCACAGTTCTGATATAACGCCAAAGAGTAAACATAAGCTACAGCTGCAGCTGAAGCTGGAGTGCAATCCCTGTGGTTTGCAGTGCTGTGCTGAACGGCTGCCTATCAAGACGCAGCGTTCGGTCCAATGAACGACACTGTATGCGTGAATGCAACGCTGTGCTAACTGGCCACAGTCAACTATGCGCACCGAGAGGCCAAAGCACAACACCGTCTGCACCACAGCGGATGTGAAGGTGGCAGTGATCAGCGCAGGGTGGTTGCCCGCCCCTGCAGCCAGTGATCAGGCAAGACAGGCGCACACTCAGTAGCAACAGCATTTCTGCGGAAGTGCGAGAGCCTGTTCATACAACCATAGGCAGCAAGTGCTTGCAATTCATGCTGTGGGTCCCAGGGCGCTATTGGTGTCAATGCCCTTGCCTCAGGGCCTGCAAGCCACACCAATGCCCTTGCCTCAGGGCCTGCAAGCCACACCAATGCTGGAGACAGGAGATCATGCCCACTGTTGGGCACGGGTTGTATCCATACTATGCAGCTTGTGGGTGCTCTCAAGGCACCTCGCAGACTGTGAAGGCCTGCACCCTCCTCACCGAACGCCTGTGCTCCAAGCGTGTCGAGCGCGGTGGAAGAGCCCAGAAGGAAGAACCTGCACCAGTGGCAGCAGGGCGCTGTGTCAGAGCAATGCTTTGGGTGTTGCCCTGCCAGCCTTCCCAGGCACCTCGAATGCGAGTGCGTTGAGTATACAATGCAGATGACGCAAGTGAGCAAGGCAAGCCGAACAGGCAGCCCAATGGGCAGCAGGCCCGCATTCTTGACGTGCATGATAACCCGACGCATATTCAGTTGGTGACACACAGCAAGGCACCAACAACAACCAGGGAAACCACCCTTCGCACCACATGATGTTGCTGTAGGTCGTGGCCAGGGCAGCGGCTGCCAGGGCGTTGGTGCCCAGGTGACCCACAAACACCTGGTCAGTCACCATCATCGCCTGCTGTGCTGCACCTGCACACAGTCCACAGCCAGGGCGTGCCGCTTTTAAGTATGTCCATGGTGCGAAGCCACGTTTGCCAGGGTTCTGGTAAGATGTGCAGGAGGTGGGCGCACCTTGCACGATTGTGGGTGCTGCCAGGCGGATGAGCATGCGGACTTCAGGCTGCCAGCGAATGTCCTCGACCACCACAGGGGCATCCGCTGTCTGCCTGCAGGTACCACAAACCAGCCTTTGCCCTCAGCAACAGCTACCATGCCAGGCAAACGCGACAGAGTGCAGTAGGGACACCTCAATGCCCTGCACTCGCCATGTTTCAGGCGAGGAGTGGCTTTGGCCATCTGTTGCTGGGCCAGGTGCTGCAGGATCCACCGCGGCGGCACCCAACGCCCCCGCCAAATCGCCCATGCCTGCAGATAACGCCATCGGCGTAGCCGCACTGCTGCTGTTGGCGCGTTGTGCTGGTGCTGCGCGAGCTCGTGCAACAACTATTGGTATGGGGCTGCCAGAGCAGCAGGCGTGCGCGTTTGCTCTTCTGCAGCTCTTCGCGCTGATGAGGCACGCTGTTCAGTAAGGCCCTACATTCCTACTGGCTCCAGCGTCTCGTGTCAGCAGCTGCGTCCAGGGCGTCACTACCATCGTGCAGCGCATGGAGACTGCTTTGAGCGTGTCGCCCGATGTTGCGCAAGCTCTAGCAGCTGGGAGGCCTGTGGTTGCGCTGGAGTCCACCATCATAAGCCATGGTGTGGTGCCGCATGAGCATGCTAAAAATGTCTAGGGTTGCGGTCTCAAGACGACGGATGGCCGTGCCTGGGGTCCTACACGCATGCGCTGCTTGGTGCTACAGGCATGCCGTACCCACAGAACCTGCAGACCGCGCTTGAGGTGGAGCAGGTGGTAAAAACCCATGGTGCTGTGCCAGCCACGATTGCAATCATCCAGGGGCGGCCATGCATCGGTGAGGATGAACGGCAGTCAGCAAGCTGAGCAGTTGCTTGTGGTGAGGACTGCCAGCCGACTGCCGATGTTGGCTGCAAGTGCAAGGCCTTACCACACACACCTTCATCGGCACATGTGTAGGTTTGAATCGGCAACAGCTGGAGCACATTGCTAAGCGCGGCACTGCTGTGAACAAGGTATCAAGAAGAGACCTGCCGCTTGTGCTGGCCAAGGGCTTGGACGGCGCAACGACTGTATCAGCCACGATGCTGCTGGCATCGCTGGCAGGCATCAAAGTGTTTGTCACGGGTGGCATTGGCGGCGTGCACAGGCAAGTGCAGGATACTTGCAAAGCTCAAGTTTCTTGCCAGTAACTGAACAAGCTCAGATGCCTGCGTCGTGCATCAGGAGCATGCGTTGCAGCGCTCGAACGTGCTGCCTGCCTTGATCGCTTGCTGCTTGGCCATGGTTGTTCCTGGTCTGCAGAGGCGCCGAGGTGACGATGGACGTGTCTGCAGACCTGACTGAGTTTGCACGGTCGCCAGTGGCGGTTATTTGCGCTGGCGCAAAGTCGGTGAGCAGCACTAGTCTGTTGAAGCTTGTTCAGCGTAGGCGCAAAGGCCTACCTGACAGGTTTTTGGTGCCTGGCGTTGCTCAAATGCAAAATCGTGCAGGTGCTTGACATCCCCAAGACTTTGGAGTTCCTGGAAACGCAGGGCGTGCCCGTGGCCGCTTACGGAACGGATGAGTTCCCAGCCTTCTTCACGCCACACAGCGGGTGCAAGGCGCCAAGCAGAGCAGACAGTCCGCAGGAGTAAGTACCAAGGGCCGCGTTTTTTGCTGTTGCACCATGCCTGGCATAAGTCCTAGCTGCTGAACGCGTGTTGCTTCCCCCTTGTCATCGGCAGGGTGGCGCGCATGATTCTGGCGGCACAGCGCCTGGGCCAGAAGACAGGCATGGTGCTGGCTGTACCCATCCCCCAGAAAGCGGCAGCAGAGGGCCAGCTAGTGGAGCGAGCCATTTCTCAGGCACTGGCAGAGGTTTCCCAGCGCAGCATACAGGGCAATGAGGTGCGCTGCTGCTCTGTAGCATTTTGGGCAGTGAATCACTTGTATTGGAGCCTGTCAGCCAACTACGAACGTTCCTGATGTGTCGCTGGTTGCGCAGGTGACACCTTTCTTGCTAGAGCGCATTCGGGAGCTCACTGGTGGCAAGAGTTTGGAGTCCAACATCAAGCTTGTGAAGAACAACGCTGTGGTGGGCTCAGCTGTGGCAGTGGCGCTGGCGGGCTTGACAAATGTGGCGCAGTGCAGCAAGTTGTGAAGGCTCTCCTGTAGCACATTCCATTCATGGCCGTGCTTATACGGGTCATTGCTGTTGGAACACAAGGTGTTGCTTCCCATCACCTTCACCTTCCTCGGCTGCCCGGAGCACGTCCCCCACGTCACTCCACACATACCTGTGCCACTCGCCGCTACACGCATGCGCGTCAATTGCTCGTTTCAAAACAGCTCCGTGAAGTCCACACTGACTAAGTTTGTGACCCGGCACCGGCTTGAGTCATTGTGTGTGTATATCGCATCCAGTAGCCGAGCTCGTCTGCCTTCGTGTGCGCATCTGGAACCAGTGAGTGCAACGACCTGCTGTCCAACAAGGCCAAAACACAGCTTTGACCCATGCATGTTGGAACCATGCATGCTTTTGAGCAGTGGCTCTTGAAGCCGGAGAGCTGACGCTGGTGCTGGAGTACGGGAACGATCTCAAGGACGTCGAGTGGTTCGGCAAGCAGGCGCGTCATGCCCATTGCACTCGAGCCCCTAAGCAACACCTGGCCCATGCATGGGCGACTCGACTGACACTCCTTTTGCTGGGTATGACGCGCGCAGGATCCCTTCTGGTGAGCTCTTTTGTCCGTGTGCTGAAACACCTCGCGGCCTTCCAGTCACCTACCAACCGACCTGTGCAGGGGCTGCGATAGATATGGGCTGTGATAGGACAAGCAGTAAGCCACGTCGTGACAAGTGCATACACTAGTGCCCTGCCTGACCAGCCTGTTTCCCTGCCGCTCGTAGCATCCTGACCGTTGGCTCACAGACCTACCGCAGCAAGACTGCAACAGATGGTGGCAAGAACCCTGTGTGGAACGAAACGTTCAAGTTCAACGTGATCAATGGTACTTGACCCTGTGGCACATATTGCCTGCCTGGAGCTTGTGATGTCTGCAACCATAGCTCATTAATCTTTGCTGCTGCCTGCAGAGAACGACTTTACGATGACTGTTAAGGACAAGGATGTGCTGGGCTCTGACGACTACATCGGTACTGGCCGTGGTCAGCTGGCCAAGGTCCGCACCTATGGCTCAGACAAGCAGCAAGTCCCCATGCTCAGCAAAAAGGGCAAGCAGCATGGCTTCGTGCAGGTCACTCTGACCTTCACAAGGAACAGCTCCATCGGCTACGCACCTGCACCTGGCGGCTACCCACCTCAACCCTACGGCTATGCCCCCCCTGCTGCCTACGGCCCTCCTGGCGCCTACCCGCCACCCTACGGAGCCGCTCCCCCGGGCGTTCCTGGCTATGGGCAGCCCTACCCACCTCCTGCCTACCCACCTCCTGGCCAGCCTGCGCCGTACGGGTATGGCATGCCTCCTCCTGGCCAGCCCTACCCTCCTCAGCAGTACCAGCAATACCCGCCTCCTGGGCGCTAGGCTTCCTTGTGCCCTTGGCTCCTGCAGTGCTGAGCTGCACCTGCACAGCGTTCCCTGGAGCACACTTGTTTAGGGTGAACACTTCGAGCCCCTGGTGTTCATGGACGCTGCTTTGCTGCCCATGTTGATGCTTTTGAGCCACATAAGTGTGCTGAATTGGGCTTGGTTCGGAGCATGTTGCTGCCATCATCAAATGGATGCCCAACCCAATGGATGTCCATCGCTGCACCCCAGGCAACGGCCAGCATGGGTCACCCTGACACCTTGAGGCATGGCTCTGAGAAAGGGTTCTGTATTGGGTGTTGGCAAGCTTCTCAAGATTTGTGCCTGAGCGTGCTCCCTTGAGCCTTGCAAGCTTGCGATCTCATAAATGCCTGTGCAGTTCGTCACACGGTTTTGCTGAACCTTGACAATCGTTACCATTTCAGTTACCTATGCGTGTCGGATATGTGTGTGTGACCTTGTTAGCCCTGGCCCCCTGTGCTGTTCCTAATAAGCTGTGTCCTGACGTCTTCCAAAGTGTACATATCATTGTTCCTGTTCATGTTGTCTGTCTTCAAGACAGTGTCTTTCCATGTAACTGGACTCCAATATGCGGGCAGGCTTCATGCCTGCATCAAAAGCGAGCCTGGACAGCACCCCTGAGCACGCTCCGCTGTCTTCCAAGGGAGGGGCACAGAGGTGGGGCGCAATGTCGTGGTCTGTAAGCAAGCTTACCAGCCACATCGACTCTGTACTGCGCAATGTCGTGGTCTGTAAGCAAGCTTACCAGCTACAACGACTCTGCACTGCGCAATGTCGTGGTCTGTAAGCAAGCTTACCAGCCACAACGACTCTGCACTGCGCAATGTCGCGGTCTGTAAGCAAGCTCACCAGCCACAACGACTCTGTACTGCGTTCTTCACCTGAATCCATAGTGAGAACCCATCGCCTTTGAGTTCAGTGGAACTTCTGCTTACATGTCCCGCAGTCTCCCTTCCATGTGGCGCTCTCACATGGCCTGGCCTGACGTAACACAAGCTTAGAAACTCACAAGATAATTCCTTTGCCATGTGACGTGATGCAATGCTGAATCTCAAAAGATTATTGTTTTGCCGCCTGGCATGCATCTTAGGTACTTCTCAAAACCAAGGTGGCAGCCGACAACATGTGGCCTGGCAAATTGCCCTGACAATGCTGCAGGGAAACAATGGGTGCAATTATTTTGTGGTGCAATGATGTGGTACATGTGATGCATGTGTAAATTTCCCAACAGTGTGGGGCATATGTGTGTGAGTCTGAACTCACACAGTGGTGAAAACTGCATGCACCAAAAACGAATGGAAGGTGCTGAGGGTTGGAGCACAAATAAATCAGGGGCCATGAGCAGAACATTGTGCTTTAGGAGGATAATTTCCTTATTGCATGCTCGGTGATGGAGGATCACAGGTGAGAATTATTTTTTCTGTGGGATGAGCGATGCATCCTGCTATGGCTAATGCTGCTGCATCCTGCAAATGGGTGCCGCTGCCAGCAGGGCAGCATTTGTGTGTGGCAGTTTGCCTGCGAGACAGTGCTCATGTTTTGAACTCTGCATGAAAAGGTGCCTAACGTCGGGGCAACTGAGGCCATGGCTAGACTGCAGCGCGTGTCCTCCTGGGCCCAGGATTGGTGGCTGCGTTATTTTGCTAAGAGATTTGGGTTTAGGGCTTGTACCAGAGCGATGCGTTGGTCAGCGAGCCATATGCAGTGCCATTCTCAGCACGCTGCCAGGTCAGGGTCACGTACCTGCAAGCAAGGGGGGAGAGCGGGCGGTCAACTTTGCATGCACATGTGCAAAGCAAAGCCCCATCACTTGCTATCTGAGCACCTTCAAACCCTGGTAAGAGTGTGCCAGCACTCCAGGTGCATCCCCTCATGCGATGGTACCGATCGCTATTCAGCCCACGACCAGCACGCCATGTGGAGGCAACTCACCACGGCTGAGTGGGGTCGTACTGAAGTTGCGGGGCCAGTTATCGTTCAGGGTATACAAGGTGGTGTTGCTGTTGTAGACTGTAGCAGAGGTGCGCCTGCAGCGGGCGCAAGAGCGGCCAGGCAGCGCAGAAGTGACTCAAAACAAGTCGTCACACACTCTGCAGGGCTCTCCTTGCACGCGCCTGCACTGAAGGTTATTGGCCTTCCAGCTGCCAACCAGCAAGGGCCCCTATTCTTTCAGCTGGCACGTCTTTGCATCTGCGGCTGCCATGACCCCCCTTCCCCTTGAGGAGTCCTCTGATTGTTCTGCCAGGCGCCATACACGTACCTGTTGCGGCTGTTGAGCGCCATGCGGTATGACAGCTGCTGGCCGACGTAGTCTGTATTGGGTGCACTATGCGCAAACCATGACTGGTTCGTAAGGTTGGCATCAGCCAGGAAGTATGACTGCAGCCGCTGGTCCCTGCAGTAGTACGCCCAGCCCATCTCAGCGCCACCTTTGTAGTATAGCCTGCATCACGAAATTTAAGGGCAGGGAGGAGTGCGTGGTTGCATGCCTGCTCAGGCAGTGCGCGATGTTGTCGTCGTGCCATCACAGTACTGCTGCTGGGTGCTTGGTTCAAATTCAGGCTTGCTGCTAGATGCAAAGCTTGCAGCAGCAAGGCAAAGCCCAGATCCTGCCCTGATTTCATCCGTACTTCATCCGCTGACGTCTTGCTGCTCCCAAACGCGCGACCTGTCTGCTTGTGCAAGTCCGCTCCTTTGCATGACTCACTGTTGGTGGAAGTACAGGGCACCCTGCGTGCCCAGGACGGTCCCCAGGCCCAAGTTGATGGTGCCTTGCATCAGCAGCACGGATGGCAGTGTCGCGAGGGGACCTGCATGTCGACATAGCAGTACGGCCACATGTGCATAACCCCAATGACGGGCCCGCAATTGCCACATACACGCATGCCCCGGGTAAGTGCAAGCCCACACGCCACAAGCTCAAGCAAGCTCACCAAATACATGGCGGTTCTGTGGCTGCCTGTATACGCCGGCCTCAGGCTCGTAGTACCAGCGCAGAGGCCCATTGGGCAGGGTGATTGACCATGAGTTGGTGAGGTTTGTTGGAGCTTGCGGTGGGTAGGACCATGAGCAATAGTAAGGCAGGGGCAGCATGCCAGGCTCTGGTGGCTGCATGGCCTGAGGTTGTTGCG
>JAWZTI010000753.1:0-21247 GCA_039880955.1 Chlamydomonas urium
CGCCCACACACACCCCAATAGCTTGCCCAACCCCTTCCCAAGCACATCTTGCCTCCTCCTCCTCCCTTGCTTCTTTCCTTCCCCTGCCAATAGTCAACCACTCTCACCTTGGGGGACAGCTGCTGCCAGGCCAGGGTCGTAAGGTTGAACGCCCACACATCTCCCAGTGTTGCCCCTGTACTGTCCTGCCCGCCATATATGAGGAGGGCAGTACCATTGCCTATAACAGCCGTCGATGCGTACTGCCGCCCAGTTGGTGCAGTACCAGCAGCGGCAGCTGTGGCATTATCTGAGTGGGTGTGGAGGGTGAAAAGGGTGTGGACGGTGTGGGGCGGGCGTGGGCGGCGGTTTTGGGGTGTATTGAACGAGCAGACAGGGAAAGAGGGTCAAAGCTCAAGAAAAGCTGTGTGGGCTTAACTACCATATACACATGCTAAACCACATATGAAGCCTCACACCTTTGCGCCAGTCCCCCCACACTTTCTATCCCAGGCAGCTTTCGAGAAGCTGAGGGTACAGGTGACACGCCCTGAGGCGTGGATCAAGGAAACCCTCTCAGGCTCTCAAAACTGCGCACAGGCAGGTCCGATATGCACAAAGCGGGGTGCCTCACACTTTTGGTTGAGCTCCCTCACACTTCTTCCCCACACTTCCCTGCCTACCTGCGGACAGGGTGGTCCATGTCTGCGTCGGGACGTCCACAACCTGCAAGTGGTTGTCAAGCAGTGCACGTGGTGTCACAGACATCAATTCACATCAAACATCATTCAACGCTCATGATGACGCAAACCATGGTGCGTAACCCAATATTCCACCCTGCCAGATTGCAGCTCTTCTCTAAAATTACCTCTGACCCTGCTGCTACCACTGCGTGCATGACCGGCCTTCCTCGCACCTGCACGTGATTCAGGAGCACGTACGGCCCATCATACGATGCCCCTGGCAGACCTTTTTGAGATTTGCCTTCTCCCCGCAATGAATCCCTCAAGCATTACCTCTGTCTCTGCCCACCTCGCACCTGCACGTCATTCAGAAGCGTGTCCGCGCCGTCATACGATGCCCCCCCAAACACGAGCACCTTGGGCGAGACGCCAGGGCGATAGTAGGCCATTGCGTGGCCAGCCCTGTGGGAGAAGAGTGTGGAGAGGAAAGTGTGGAGTAAGGTGTGGGGGGAGTGTGGGGGCGCTGTGTGAACAATGTTACTGCTGGAGGAGGTGGGTGGGCGGTGGAGGGCTCCATAGGTAGGAAGGGGTGATGTCAAGGAGCAGGGGTCGCTCCATAATGCGATGCCCCCCCAAACACGAGCACCTTGGGCGAGACGCCAGGGCGGTAGTAGGCAAGGGCGTGGCCAGCCCTGGGAGGCAGTGTGGAGGCAGGGGTGGAGGGAAGNCACAGCGCGTACGATTTTGCTGCCGGCCCTCTTTTTCGCGGTCACCCTTTGCGATGGCCACAGGGTTCGTTCGACGCCTAAATCCCAAACCCAATTAGGCGTCAAACGAACCCTAAACCCTAAACGAGTGAGAACTGGCTACCAGGCAACCCAGACCAACTTTGCACCCCTCCTCCTTGTGTACCCTCGGCACTGCCTGCCTGTGCACACTTTCTCACACCAAGTGCACCTGGCAGTCACACTTGCGCCTGTGAGGGAATAGACGTTGGCCATCAGGCCCTCCAGGTCCCAGCTCTCGATCTGGTTCACCGTGGTCAAGATCTTGGTGCGGGATGTGCCGGTTCGGCCGCCGAATATAAAGATCTACAGCATAAGCGCAAGAATGTGGGCGTGCAAGTAGACCTTTGAAGGGTGGACAGGGCAACAGCTAAGCCTGCGCAGCATGCATGCATGCATGCGCACCGCACTGTCTGCCTGCCATGGCACAAACTCATGATGGCAGTGCTCTGCACGCTCATATCCCCCCACACTTACCATGTCGTCATCCCCGGTCACACTTGCGTGGTCATAGCGAGCAACAGCTGATCCCGTGGTACGACACAGCGCCACGCCACCGCTGCAGAAGGGGCGGGTGCGTGTAGCCTGCAAGGAAGGGACAGGTCAGGGCACCAGGGGTCTGAGGAGTGAGAGATGTGTGAGGGAGGAGGGGGCATGGAGGGCAGGGATACCACGCCACCGCTGTTGCAGAAGGGGCGGGTGCGTGTAGCCTGCAAGGAAGGGACAGGTCAGGGCACCAGGGGTCTGAGGAGTGAGAGAACAGCCATGACACTCTGCTGCAACCGCTCAGCATGTCCAGCTGCCAACGCCCGCGCTTGCGGCTGCTCATGCATGCAGTTGCACGTGTCGCTGCAGCATGCATGCAGAAGGTGCCCTACCTGGCTGGGCGGGAGCAAGCACACGCAGCATGCCGCCAGCAGCAGCGCCAAAAGCATCCTAGCGCGATGCCAGATTTGTTGAAGGCGCGCCATGTGACGTGCAGGTGGCACGCGTGCACCCTTTCAAGATATGCAACGCTATGCCTCACGCTGCCCACGCTACCGTTGCGTCCACATTGTCAGCATGAACAGCGCCCAGGGACGCTGCGTAGCGGGTATGGTGTTGCGCGCGCACTAAGGGCAGATTTTGCAGCGGCAATGTATCTAGAGCTTTTAAGCGCTGCTTGATACACACCGGCGTAGCATTTCTTCCTCGCTGCAACCGAGCAACATCGATGGTATGAACAAAAGCGTGACCGAGATTGAACTGCTCGAAGCAGCGGCAACTCTTCTCGTGGTCTGCAGCCATGAGCAACATACAGCGTCTATGAGCATTTGAAAGCTTTCAATATAAATGTCCCCCAGCTTGGTGCACTCCATTCATGCTTTGAACCTTAATGGATCACCTGCCAACCGCCTGCAGAAGCGTCTGCATGTGCATGACTGTGCACTGCACAGTGTGCAGCGCCCACGAAATAGAACCTGAGGCACCGCAGTGTGTACGAACTATGCCTGCATCTGTACCGGTGCGCTCCACAGGCTGTGATGATCCAGACAGCTTTTGGCATTCTGGCAATCAACACCACTGTACCGCAGCGTGGCTGCAACAGCTCTGAAGGCTGGCCACTGTCATCAACACCACAAGCTCTGCAAGGCTCTTGCAGCATTGATATACAAGGGAACAAGACAACAGCTCTGCGTAAACCTGGCAACGTCAACGTCTGTCTTCAACCCTGCATGATCAGCGTGCACGCCCTGATCTCCATGCGGATCAACAGTGTGAGCAAGGGCGGGCCAGCCAGGTGTGCACCCAATTGTACCGCAGATCCCAGCCCTCGCAACGGCGCCAAAACTTGTGCCCGCAGTGACTGCATGCAGACAATGCCAGAAATAAGGCACGTGCGGAAAAACGAGAGGGAAAGGCTCAAAGAGAAAGCCTCGCACATGTGCCGTGCTCACATTCAGAGCAGGAAGCACCTCGCTCCTCGAATCTGGTGGGTTTTCCTTTTGATTCAAGTGATGTAAGCTTGCCCTGCCATTAAACCAAGCCTGCAACCTGGATCAGGTTACCTAACCGCATCATCATGGCTGCTCTCGTGTCATCACACCTGCCGTGCACTCCCACTCAAACGCGTGCACACACAAACTCAACAGCTCAGTTTGAGCGTCCTGGGGAGTTGCCCTGAGTCATGTTGCTACAGACGTGCCCTCCCTAGGCGGCTACATGGTAGTGGGTCACCAACTGTGGGTGCACTACACGTGTGCAGGGTGAAGCCATGCTACGCCTAACCACCCTTGCCTGTGCGGTGCAAGCCCTATGTGGCCACAGGGCAGTGGGCGCACAGCATGTGCGAAGAGTGAGCCTAGCCACTCCTTGCCTATGAGGCAGCTACCCTGGCCCCCACAGCGCAAGCGCATTCACAACTGACTTTCAGGGCATGCATGTGCTTGCTCTGCTGCCCTCAACCTACAGCTGGATGCCCAAGGAAAACCATTCTGCCTAGTGCCTCGCGAGTTGAGGGCGTGAGTGCAGTCGCTTGCACAGCATACAGTTGAGTGCACCTGCCTGCTCAGCTGCCCTCATCAAGGGGTAGGAACACAAGGCCACAAAAGGAGCCCTCAGCAATCTAGCTGGTGGGCAAGGGCGACTGCAGTCACTTGCGCAGCAGGCAGCTGAGTGCGCGTGGCTGCCCTGATGGTTCGCATGCACAGCAGCCAGTTGAGTGTGGCACGCTTGCTCAGCTGGCAGGGGCACTGGGCACCCTTGCTAACCAGCTGCCGCTGGCTGCAAGGCCGCTGATGCCGTTCACATTGCCCACGCTCGCTGGCGAGGCTGAGTGCAGCGATGCATGCAGCGAGCCCGCATGGATGGCAACGCCGCCCTGCCCATGCGCTCCATGGTCATGCACGTCACTGCTAGGAATGCCGTTGCTCCTGCTGCTGCTGCTGCTGCTGCTGCCATTTCCGTTAGCATGCGCCGACGCTCGCAGTGCCGCTTGGTGTTGAGCCGCTGCCGCCACCACCGCTGCCGCCGCCGCCGCTGCAGCAGCAGCAGCAGCCGTTGCGTCCTGATGCACGTGGCCTCGCCCCTGCGCCGCACCGTGCTGCCCATACGCCCCAGCCGCGCCTGCGCCCTCCACCTCGGTCCCTGCACCGCCAAGCGGCAGCATCACCCCCATGTGCCGCAGCTGCATCGCCGGGCCCAACGTGACGGTCACCGCCCGCCGCCCTGCCGCTCCTGTCGCCGGGAGCTGCCTGGCAGGGGTCGACCCCATGCCAGGCTTGGGCACGAGCACGGGTCTCGCAACCATGGCTGAGCCCACGCGCGCCTGTGTGGTGGCAGGCTGCTGGCGCGGCACTGGCCGTGGATACAGGCCCCCCTGCTGCTGCTGCTGTTGCTGCTGTTGCTGTGCTAGCAGCGCCGCTGCCGTCGCTGCCGAAGACGCAGCCTCCGCTTGCTGTCGCTGCTGCCGCTGCTGCTGTTGCGATGCAGCCTCCGCAGCGCTGCCAGCCGCTTGCCGCTGTGCCGCCGCCGTCGCAGTTCCCGCCATAACCCCGCCCTGCGACAGCCCCGGCGCCGCTGAACTGGATTCTCCGCTCCACTCGCCGCTGCCGACGTGCTCCCCAGCCCCTGCTTGCTGCCACCTGGGCGTAAGAAGGCTGGGTCTACTGTTCAAGCGAATGCCGCGGACCTCGGCGCTCTCAATCAAAGCATGCGGCATATACCCAGCCGAGACGCAGGAGTGCAGGATGCTGTTCAGCACCTGCGCAGGCAGCAGTGCAAATGCGTTGGGAAGGCTAGGAGCAAGGAGGCTGACGAGGCTAAGGAGGCAAGGAGGCTAAGCACTTGCAATCTCACACACCTCATAACGTAAGATGCAGTGAGGATACGCCCATATCAGCACCATTGCTGTACCCCACTCTTTGCGGCTGTTACCCCGGTCTTTGCAGCTGTCTAGCATGCGGTCTGTGATGGGGTCAAGGCCTGTCCCACAGCTCAAACACCCTTTGGCGGGTGAGCACGCACCTAGCCATGCATTCCCACAAATTCCCACACCTCGCACCTTGTGGTCTGTGGCCATCTGCTGCGTCATGCTATCATCAGCCTCCATGAGGCGGATGGTCTGGATGACGCTCGCGTAGTACACCTGCATGTCCCCGTACTTGAGCAGGCTCAGGCCGTACAGCAGGTTGGAGATCTCGGCGGTACGCAGCTCGTGCATGCGAGCCTCGGCCGCCCTTGCCGCCGCAGCAACAACCACCTGCACGTCTGCCCCGCCCACCCGTAGAGTGCCCAGGGCCTTCACTAGGGTGCACAGTGCAGGCGCCGGCAGCTGCCGCAGCTCCCCAAGCCGTACCGACCGCACCATGGCGTGAACCAACGCAGGCACCGCGCCGCTGCCGCTGCCGCTGCTACTGCATTCACTTGCATCTCCGCCGCTGCTGCTGCTAGGTACGCTCGCGCTCCAGCTGCTGCTGCTGCTGCCGCTGCTGCTATCTCGCGAGTGCCGGTGTGCCTGCCCCTGCGCTGGAGCCTGTCCTGACGTGGACGCCCCCTGCGACGAAGCGATGCGCTCCGCTGCCGCCTGTGCATGCCACGCAGGTCCAAAATCAGAGGCACCCTGCGAACTTGAGTCAGCCGCAGGCCCTACCGCCACTGCCCCTGCTGCTGCCGCTGCTGCTGCGAAACCTGTTGCTTCGGGCTGCGCTGAGCTGGCGTGTGATGGGTGTGTTGACGTAGACGATACAAGGTATTGATACAAAGATGAGGCTCCGCGGGCCTGGCTGCCGAGCACGTTCAGGCCGGGTGCCGGCCAGCTAGAGTTGAAGGAGCGGGTGGCTGCATGCAGCGTCGCGCTGGGAAGCTGCTGCTGCGGCGGCGGCTGTGAGCTGACCTCTGCTGATGTCGGAACCTCCGAATCCTTGGCCCCGGGTGCAAAGATGCCGTAGGCCCAGAGCGCCATGATGACGTCCTGCTGGCTCATGTACGGCGCCCGCGATATGAGCACCTGTGGAGGTGGGCAGGGGTTGACAACAATCGCTTCCATCAGAGCAGATACAGGCAAGCGGTGAGCGCCCTCACTTCTTAAGGCGGCTTGCAGGCGCGATGGACTGCACCATGTAAGACTGGAAGGAGACTGAAATGAGAACGGAACTTTGCTGTAAACAGTTGCATTGTCCTTGCCCAGCACTCGTGCGCAGGCATATGCGGGTCCCCAGACGACCAACCTACCGGCACTGCAGCCTCCAGCAGAGGCTCGTGCAGGTGGCGTGCGTGAGTGTAGCCGTACAGCAGGCAGCTCATCTCCTGCGGCCGGAACTCGTGCAGGCGGCTGATGAGGGAGCGGGGGAGTGCCTCCAGAAGCTCGGCGGCGCGGAAGCGCATGCGCCCCAGCGCCCACAGCGAGTTGCCGACGTCCTGTGCGCTCAGCTGCGGCGCAAGCGCGATCAGGCGCAGCTCTGCGGCGCGCAGCGTTGCGCGCTTGGGGCGGTAGCCTAGCGTTGCCATCGCCCACAGCACCATCGACAGCTCCTGCCCACCAAATTGCTCCATCGACCAGGCCAGCTTGTGAGAAACTGCTTCCATAAACAGCTTGTTGGGTGCGCAGGCCGTGCCCAGGCGGGCAAAGCCCCACATCACGGCGCTCATCTCCTGGGGCTTGGCGCGCTGCAGCTGGTGCATCAGCACCTGCACCAGACAGGAAAGCGACAGGCGAAGGTGAAAAGGTAGGTAATGAGACTTACAAGAGAGCGTGTCCGAGTATGGGCGCCGCTGGGCGTGCAGGTGATGCAGAGCGCGCTTGCGAAGGGTGCAGTGTGGGGCAACAGGGGCGCTCAACAGCGCTGGCAACGAGAGCTAGGGCTTTGCAGTATGTTCACTGGAGCGCGATGGTGGTGTAGTGCTTACAATGTCTTAGCTTCCTCCCAGAAGGTTCATTAACTCAATTACGGGGTCAAGCGGGCAAGCACCGTATGGCAGGCGCACAGGGTGTAGCGCTAAGGAATGGCGGAAGTGTTGTGAACTGGGGTCTGTTATGGCTTGTGCGGACATATGATCAGGTTGTGCTTGATCACGACATGAAAGTGGCAGCACAACCAGGGGCAGAAAGGGAGGCAGCTGGCATGCCGGGCAGTGCATACCAACCACTGCAGATGGGTGATGGGCATGAACCGCAGCAGTGCTTGTGTGCATCGTGCTGTGCAGGTGGTAAACTGCACCAGCTCAGACCTCGGTCAGCGTGAGGTGATGATGATGCTCGCACCTGCGCAACTGTGTGCAGCAGCTCCCGATGAACCTGCTGGAACCGCCCAAACGTGAGCATGACCAGCGCGCAGTCGGCGGTGTTCATCTCGCCCGCCAGCTGCATGCAGCGCTGGCACAGCATGCTGAACGCCTGCTGCATCGGCTCTGCTGCAGAGCTGCTGGTGGAGGGTGCTTGCGAGTCCGCCTGCCATGCCTGGGCCGCAGGTCTGCCCGGGTGCTGCTCGTGTGCCGCTGTGCCTGTGGCCTGTGACCTTGCTATGGTTTCAGAAACAGGTGGGCTTGCTGCGCTGCTGCTCTGGCCTGCATCCATGCTGTTCTTAGTTTCCAGCTGGCGCAGTAGGGACAGGGACCAGAGGCAGAGCGCCGCGTCCCAGGCCTCAAAGTCGTTGATGGTGCGTGGCAGCTCGTCCAGTAGCCGCTGCTGCGCTGCAGCCAGGTGCTGTTGCCGCGACGACCTGCTGCGGGCTGTTGCGCTGCCCAGCTTGGCCAGGCGGCACAGCGCGTGCGACAGGTTCAGCGCGCTGAAGCGCGACGCCTCTTCCAGTACCAGCGCGCAAATCTCCTCCAGCGTGTGCATCCTGAACGCAGCAAGCACGCTTTGGGGTTTGGCATGGCAAGTGCATGGGGACACGCCATGCATGGGCCCTGTGTGCCGCTCGCTACCCGACCGCTGCCATCGGACTGCTATCATACTGCTGTGCCTTGCTGCCAAGACCCACCCCTTGAGCTTGCGGTTCAAGAGACGTGCCGGAGTGAGCGGCTCGTGGCCATTGACCTCATTGTTGCTGTCGCCTAGCATGCTGCTCGCAAACTCAATGCGCCCTGCGTGCGCCATTAGATGCAAGTCTGACTTCAGCATTGAATGCAAGCCATGGGCACCAGCACTGGCATGGCGCAGCCAGCCTGCCCAAACTTTATCCTGCGGCTGGGTACCTAGAGGCGTGCGCGCCACTGCGAGCTCCGGCTCCTGCACCGCCGCTGCTCTGATGTCGCAGGCATGCCGCCTGCTGCGACGTGCAGACGTCGCCTCGCGTGTTGGCCCCGCCAGTGTCGAAGACGTCCGTCGGCACAGCCACCCAGTCGCGTCGATGGGCGCTACTGCATCCACCAGGCTGTTGTGAACGGCCCTGGAGCTGCTGCACCACGCCATTCCAGCCATCGGCACAGGGCTGGTGCCCACGAGGGCTGATGCCGCCGGGGACCAGACAGTGCACAGGCGCGACGAGTACCTGTGCACACCAGGTCGGTTTACGTGTCCTGCGCGCAGTGCCACGGTCCAACGACGTATAGAGCAGCCGTGTTTTTCATGGTTAGAGTGTGGCAAGTATGGATTTGCCTGAGCCGCCAATTGCTTCGCTATTTGCTGCGCCTTGCTGCATCGTTGAGCGCGCTTGCCTAGCCCTAAGTACAGGCACACAAGGGTTATGCTCGTTCGCTGATGCCGTCAATGCAGCTGGGGATGTGATACCAGCAAGTGAGAAAGCTGTTGCAGTGCAATGACTTGGGCAGCCCTGCAACGCCATGCTTGGAGCAGCACCTGTGCTACCCGTCCTGCTGCTGTTTACTGGTAGCTGCTCGCGTCCTGCATGCGACATGGTGTCACGGCACTGCCACGAAGCTGAACCAGCGCAGGTGTTGCATTTGCACACAACACTAGCTGTTTGCACGCCATCTCTGCCTCTTGAATTTGAGCATGCACTGCAAAGTAAATCGAGCAGGTGGGGGAATCGAATCGTCCTAGCGCTAGTCACTGGCCTGCATTGAAAGCAGTCGCCGCTTCTTGCAACTCGTGTCCTCCAGCACAGCGTCGGCCTGCAGGCATGGAAAGTCTTGGGTAGATGCAGATCAGGAAGTGGGGCAGGTTAGCTGCACCAGCAGCCCTGCATGCAATTGCTGCTGCTCCGTCTATTTGCGAGTTAGGCATCAACATCTGGTGAGCGTGAGTTGCTTCTAGACGTATGCCAGCACCTGCATCTGTGGCAAGCTGCTGAACGACAGAACATTTCATGAACGCATATGAACCGCTGTGCTGTGGGCTGTGTAACGCGTCCATGGCCAGGGGGCGCTGCTGCCAGGACGGATGAGTGCAGCTTGTGGTTGTATGAAATTTACACATGGCCTTGAGCATTTTTTGTTGAATGTGTGTCACAGCAGAGAGGCCAAACCCCCTTGAAACAGCATCGCAGCCATGCGGCACGCGGGGGAGCGCTGTAGCGGAATAAGAGGATAAACGCTGGGACAAAGAGGACAAAAGCTAGGAGGAGCAGAGGCTTAAGGACCTGAAGGGGCCAAAGAGGCACTGAGGGACAGGACAAGCGGCAAGGAACCAACTAACAAGCCCAAAGGGCAAAAACTCACGGACAGAAGGCCAGAAGACCGGAACTCAGGGAACAGCTAAAAACAGAGGAACACAACTCATAACCCAGGGAGAGGACAGAAGACTAAGGAGACACCGCACCAGCCCAAGGCGGCGCACACCTAGTGCTGCCAGTGCGACAAGGGAAGCGAGGGGTCTAGGCCGCGAGCCAAGCAGAATTGTTGAAGAGGATGGGCTACCCCCTGAAACCTAGAGAGCCAAGGACCCACCCGCAACCTGACCAGCGTGGCTCAGGGCGGCAGCCAACACCCCCCCACATGGGGTGGCTGAGCACATCCTTGACGCAGGATGCGCTGCAAAGGGCCCCCAACATCCCTAGAACCCAGGAGGCAGCTAGCATCTCTCCAACACCCACTCGACAAGGGTTTCGATGAGCCTCCCCCCAAGCAGGCTGCAGCAGAAGCGAGAACAGCTAGGGCAGCTCAGGGCGAAAAAATACGACCTCGCCCGAGGGCCCAGTCAGAGGCGAGTCAGACCCGAGCCAGCTAGAGAGAGCGTCAGAAGTGCAAGCCGCAGAGAAATAGCAGAAACAAAGCGAAACAGGGCCTAAGGCAAGGCCTACCCCTAAGCCGAAGCACAGCAGTGCAAGTAACTCAATCAGACAGTCAGCAGGGTCCAGGCCCCGGGGGGGCCGCAGTGGCGAACTGAACCCCAGCAGCAAAAAGTGGCACCAGTATGAGAGACTTTCTCTTCCTGCAGGATACCTCGTGCACTTGACCACCTGAAGTTGAGGGTTAGCGGCATTCAAGCAGAACTTGAGGGTCAGGTCACGCCTGTGCTGTTGATGGTGCTGCCGCTGGTGCTGCTTTGCCCTGAAACTGCAGTGGTGACTGCGCAGCTGCGCGCATGTGGCGCCCCATGAAATGCAGAATGGCCTACAGCGGCAAGCTTGGAGAGCACCAGGGTTGGGGGGAGTGGCAGTGGGGCACAATTTGCAGGGCACAATTAGAACGGCGCAGAGGACCCTCATTCAACAAAACGTGCTGGAAAAATGAACAGAGTTCCCACCAATCCACACCGGCAGTTCCTGGTGTCCCTGCTGTGAGGGCTCAAGAGGTGGGCCACACGAGCCGCCTGGCTGACAGGTTGGCCATTTCTTTTGTTCCCTTTGCCTTAATGTGCGCTGCGCTGGAACAGCGCACCAGGTGCGGTTGGGGCCCCAAGGGGCCTGAGGGTGTGTGGGGCTGATGTGCAAGCTCGGGTTTGATTGTGCTGGCGCTGGGGCAGACGTTGCGTCAGTGTGCGGTCCGATGGGGGTAAGGGTTCCATGCTGCTTATCATTGCGGCATGATGCCGTTGCGGCAGCAACTCACGTTATCATGAACACTACGGTGGAGGGGGGCTTGATGGCTGTGGCCACTCTACAACGATGGACTAGCTAGTTAGATGGACAAAAGTATAGATGGACAAAACTGGCGCTGACAATGTATGTTTCAGGGGTGCCTTCTCTGCCTATCCATGGCCAAGGTTGCTCCCTTGCAATTCCTAACGCTGTCAACCAACGCAGCTGCCTGATGGCTCAACAATCAGAGATCAGTAAAGCTTCGAATTCGGCCTCACAACAAACGGCTTGCTTCTAAGTTGTCCAGTCCATGGAACACCCCCTGTTGCCCTTCGAGACATCCCAGCATTCAGGGCTGAGGCTGAGGTTGAGCTTTTGTACCTCCCTTGTTCAGTTCAAACCATTGAAACATTGTTTATGTCTCGTTTCCATGTCGTTCACTGCTTGCTCAGTGGGTCGAGGAAGGTAGTGTGCCCTCTGAGGCACCATACCCTGCGCTGCCCTTCAAGGGTGCTTCTTGATGCTGGTGCGCTGAGCTGAACCCATGGGGGGGTCCTGCTGGTGTGCTTGCGCTGCGCTGAGGCTGTCGCATGGTTGGGTTGCATGCACATGTTTGGATCATCGCCTGGCACCGTCACACAGCTCTTAAGACTCAGAAGCGGCGCCCTACGAACTGGCCCTTCTACCTACCTAGATCATCCTTCAGCAGTGACAGGAGCGCGGGCCGAAAGTTGGGCCTAACTTTGGACTTATATGCCCCGGCGTTTGCGCAACTGCTTTGACCTGCGTGAAAGATGCCAGTGTCACCGTAGCCCGTGGTTGAGCCGCGCGTGGAATCTCGAGGAGCTCCGAAAGCACAAGCTCGGTCAAAGACATTTACATCCCACACTGGCACGTGCCTAGCAGGTAGGCAAGGGCCTTGAACGGCGCAGGGCGTCGCGCGCACGCCACCACTTAAGCGCAACGCAGCAGGCTCCGTGTCCGGGCGCGCCTGAGAGAACGGGCTCGTCTGAGGTTCTGAGAGTTGAATCTTCATACGTGTCACCCAGCCGCCGGCAGCGCAACATGCCACAGGATGAGAGCCTGGCCGTGGAAACGGAGTGCAAGCGCGTGGATGCGCCTACAAGGTGCGGCAGGATCACCTGGGCAGGATCATCTGGGCAGTTCTGGTCAGCGCCAGGTGGCACTGCCAACGATGAACCACTATCTCTGTCCCGCCCTGCTCAAACACCTGCACCTCTCCTTGCCGAGCAGGAGAACAGCCACTGTGCGCTGCACAGACAACGGTCGTGTCGCGCGCTGGCAACTTCGCACCGCCAGCAGCTCAAGCCTCCTAGACAGCGGCTCTGTCATGAGCTGTCGAGCAGGTCTGGGCCATGGAAGTGGCAGCAGCAGCGGTGGCGGCGTGCAGCGCGCGTTTTCGCTGCCGCCCAGCCCCGTCACCGCCTTCAGGCGCCTGTTTCCGTGTGAGGACCCGCACCAGGAACGCGCGCAGCTGGACGCCTTCTTCGCGCGCCACATGCCAGGTGCGCTTGCGTGCCCGCGCGAGTGGCGCCTGCGCGGCAACATGGATGGGTCTCATGCTGACTTCCAAACACTTGCAAGGTCATCCATGCATACCCATGCAATGGCACAAGCAAGCATGCCCGTCATTGACGCCATCCACTGTACACGGGATGTGCATGGGCCTGATTTGTGGTGCCTGCACTTGTGCTCCTGCTGCCTGCAGTTGATGCGCTTCATGCTCCACCTTCGCTCGACCTTTGACCGCCAGTGGCAACAATTTTGACGGGCTGCATGCAGTGATCAGTGTCATCTGCATGGCCCAGACCTGCAGCCGGCCCAACCCTCGTCTGCATTCAAGCCGAGCACCCACCGCCAGCATGGCACTGGGTGGCCGTACCCGCGGCCACTCAGACCTCCCGTACCTGTGGCATCCCCACAAGAATATTAGGGTGTCCTGAGCAATGGGGAAAACTGGGATTTATACGTTGTGGCGCTGTATGTTGGGTAAGGGTGGCGCGCCACAAGCACTGCCACGCCCGTGCGGTGGGTGCTGGCCGCCTGATTTGGGAGCGTGCCTGGATCTGCATGTGCAGTCGCATTGGTGGCGCAGCAGGGCACAGGGTGTCCGGACCCTTGCTTGGTTCATATGAACGGGCGCGAGGTGCAAGATCGCGCCTGTGCACCTATTAACGACTCCCAAGAGTGTGAGGGAGGTGGGGGATAGGGAATGGGCATCAGATCCTCGGACGGTTTCGTTCCATTAGCATCTAAGGTATGTAAGGCTTTTAGGACATCTTAGGTATCAAAGGCGTCTGGGGTATCTAAGGTATCTAAGGCATCTTGGCTGCCCATTGGCACAGTGGGCTCGCTAGCCTGACACGTTTGCCTGGTCAGACTAGGACTTTCCTATGACCAAGGGTGTGACCAAGGGTGTGCACTAGGAGATCACCCCTAGGGTTGGTTGGTGCTGAAGGTGCAGCGGTACTAGCGGCCAAAGGCAAGGCGTGCCAGAGGGGCACCTCGGTGTTCAGGTTGCTTCATGTGCGGAAGGCGTTATGGTTTTCGCGCCACCCGGCTGTTGGGCCCGCCGCGGACCAGAGGGGCCCCGTTCCCTCGGGTCGGGCCTCTGCCCTGAGGCATACGTATTAGTGCACGCACACGCCCCACACATAAACGTCTCGAACCGGGGCAGGGCGGCGCAGGGTCCTCACTATGCTGCGTGGCTGCGGAGCGCACCGTTACAAGAGAGGACCATGGTCCCCCTTTCACAATGCGCTGCTTTGCATTGGGTGTGCAGCGCCTCACGCGCTGCAGCTCAAATAGTACCTGATCATTAGTAAGGCTGGCATGCTCTGCGCCCCAGTCATTGGCAGTAGTAGTGTGTGTTGTGCAATCCTGGGGGGCACCGTGGGGGCGCATAGGAAGGCGCGATGCAGTCCTTTTTAGCACGCGGACTTTGGGATGCCGTACCAGTGCTGAGCACGCAGTTCCAGTGCCGAGCGCTGTGCGCTGGCTGGGCTGTCCTGGCATATGGACCGAGGCGGGTGTTGATGTGCCCGCCTCTGTCATCATATTATGGGACTTCAGTGGGTGCTTGACACACTCACCTCAGTCGTTACAGTGTGGGACCTGGGCGGGGTTTTCACACACCCGTCTCTATTGTCGAAATGTGGAACCGGAGGCGGGGTTTGAAACCACCTGTCTCTGTTGTTGAAGTGTGGGACCTGAGGCGGGGCGCTGACGCACCCGCCTCCATCACCTTGATAGTAGGGGGCCCTGAGCGGTGTGTTGCCTGTGGCTAACGCTAGACTCTGGCAGTTTCCTAGTTGTGCCCCCCCAGTCGGGCGTCTTTCATGTTGCAACAGCCCATGGCATTCCCCACGGCCCCAGCGACTGCCTCTCCCCTCAGGCGCCGCTCACGCCCCGCCTTCTGGCTGCTTTGCGTTGCCATAGAGTCCCCCTGGGGGCGTTGGTCCGTTGTGCCGCCTGGACACCTTGAGCCGCGTAGGGGAAAGCCTGGTGGCTGCCATTCGCGCCCACCTGACGGCTGCTCCTGCCCGGCCCCCGCCCAGTGGCTCCTTTTCAACCCTAGTTGCACTCCTCCCGCGCCTCTCTGGATGGCGCCCGGGGTTCTGTTCTGGTTTGTTGGTCAATGTGGGAGCGCTTGGCCACGGTGGCTTTGTCTCGGATTTATAGTTTGATTTAAGCGCGGGGCGGCCAGTGGCGGGGGCTTGCCTTTTTAAGCCCTGCCCTGGCCACTGCCATCCTGGGTGGGGGCTTGATCCAATCCACCCATGGGATAACGAAGTATCAGGCAGGTTAGGGCTCGCAGCGCTGGCCCAGAAATAGGGTTGCCAGGATGGGTGGGTGATTTTCCACAGGAAACCGCCCGTTTGGCTTCTCCAGAACTTCAAGAGCGCCGTCTTTGAGCGGCTGGCGTTTGCTCAATTGCAGGCTATGTCACCACGCCCCTCCCGAGGCTGAGAGTGCCCCCCTGCGCACCCCACATTGGTGGCCTGCGCCGACGCCCTCTTTGCTGCATGCTGAAGCTGGGGTTTATGTTAAGGAGGGCAAGAGAGGGTTTGCGAATGAAGGCGCTTTGCTTGGCCATGACCATGGGCTGGACTTTGCCTGCCATGGCCCCCACAGGGTGGTGATTTGCACCCCTCTGTGTGTCATAGGTCAACTGGCACACAAATTGCCATGGGGGGCCCTCTGTTTGATTAGTTTGATGGGGTGGGGTTGACAGCCCTCTGCTCCTGTGCTGATGCATGCACTGGGTGCGGCAGGGGCCTCTTGACCGCTCTGGTCATGCGAGGCTTCTGCTTTGATAAAACGGACAGAAGGAATGATCGTGCCCCGCAAGAGACGGACGCGTGATGCGCGTTCGGAAAAAGCGATGTAGGCGGCACACCGCTTTGCGAGTCATCAATTGCTTATCAATTGTATACACTTCACAAGGCTGAGCTGCACTGTGCGCTGCTCACTAGGCGCTCTGATGCTGTCGCACCGGGCACCAACCACTAAGAGCACACGAGCTCGATGTTGTACCAAGCCGGCGGCTCGTTCAGTTTTGCCGAATTGCTTGCGCTGTTGACGACCCTGTCACCGCTCTGTTGGCGCCGACCAACTCCCGTCTGTACATGTGTGTTTACACCCCACACCTCCACACCTACCACGCCTGACATTCCACACTTGTGTGTGCATGCTTTTGCACCCTGCACCCAGTGCATGGGGCTTCCAGTGTATTGCGCTAACTTACACACATGACGGTTTTCAAAAGGTTTCTCTGCATTGACGCACTCCCACACCCAGTTTCTGAAAGGTTTGTTATCGCTCACACTTACCCACACTTACCCACACCAGCAGCCCACCCTGGGCGTGCGTGCACATACGCACGGTGGCTACAATGGCTATGCGTTGCAAACTGCTGCTTACTGTTTGAACATGTACCATCACCTTGACAGCTAGACAGGACTCGTTTGACAGATGTCTGAGAAAATGTTGGTGGTTTTTGCGGCGCCCCATGCCCTTCCCGCCACCACCTACCCTGACAGGGCTGGGTCCTAGCACCCACAGCCCAAAGCCTGCTTTGTATGTTCCAGCCAGTGCAGATCATTGACTGTCGCTTTCCAGTACTCCCGTTTTGCGCCTTGCAGCGTTTTTGCGTCGCGCAAGTGGTGCACTCATGCATGCAAAGGGCACTGTTATGTAAATGTAGCTGTAGCTGGGCCATGTTGCAGTCTGCTGGGCGTCTCAATGGCTCCACACATCATCATAGTTGGTAAGGCTTAGAGCACTGTAAGGGGTGCGTACAGACGAATGGATGGATCGTGTTGCAGTCGCGTCGACTGCTCAGCTTCAGCCTTGGGAAGGAAACAGCAGATGTCGGTGTACCTGCTACCCCTGCACCATTTGGAAAGGAGTCCAGCAAAGACCAGGGAAGGATGGCCCTTACAGTAACTTGCTGTAAGTGCTGACAGTAATCTAAGTGCACTCACTACAGGCTGGGCAGGAGGCCAGTGGCCTCAGGACACAGCACGAGACAGTCTCATGCTGTGTCCTGAGACTATCTCATTGACTCATTGAGACTGTCTGGTGATGGGAAACATTGTTGCGCGTCAGCGCTTTGCACCAGCAGGCTCAGATGGCTTTTATGGTGCGGTCATACCCTCACGAAGGCGGCCCCTCTCATCAGACGAGGCCGCCGGTCGATCGCCAAAGGACAAAGTCCTGTCCTCATTCTGAGACTGGGCGCTAGGGTGTGGGGGCAGGTTCTCCTGCGTACCACTTCCTTAACGCACGCCTGCGGGCAGAGTTCTTTCTTTCTTTCTTTCTGAGATTGGGCAGGCTGTACACGGAGTCGACAGCTGGCTTAGCCGCTGCCTTACCTGCAGCACACTAGGCAGCCATGGGCCTGCAACCGCCAACTGGCCACGAGGCTACAGCATGAGAGGCCTGACAGTTGTAAGTAACAGTGTGGGCCATCTTCCGCAGGCTTCAGCCTTGCGTTGGGCTAGGCAACAGCGTAGGACGTTTTCACTCTTCTGCGTTGACAGTTTTTTACATCAGCACTGCTGGTTCAGCAGGCACGGACGATGCTGCAGGTCAAAGTAGGTAGGTAGGCGATTTTACAGTCCACAAAGGACCCCTACTCATCAAAGCTTAAGCCCAGGCATGAGTCAACATCAATTTGACAGGAAAGTGTGATCACACATCACTTTCATGGACTGTCAACCAGCCCTTGTTCAACAGGCTGTTCGAATCAGTCTCTCATGGACACGGTAGCACCACTTGATTACTGCTACTGTTATGATATGAGTTGCATCACTGCTGCTGCTGCTGCCGCCACCCCTGCCACGACCATCACACAAAAGGGTGGCAATAGACGGTGGGGCGTTCAGATGCCGCACCTTCAAATCAGTGTCAGGGTGTGGGCGCAGGAACCTGCGCCCCTTCGGACAGGGGTCCCATGCAACCTTGAGGCTTGTGAAGGTTCCCCTTTCCAAACGTGAAACACACACACGCAATAAACCTTTGCCTGGGGCCAAAGGCCCTTCCTTTCTTGCAATAAGGCAGACTAGCCTATGCGCCCTAGCGGTGCCCCCCAGGACTGTAAAACACACTACTACTGTGCAGTTGAACACAATCAATGTTACGAATCGAGACCATAACACCGCATGCAAGTACCTCCCACACCTTCTCACTGCAGCCGTTGACATCACGCTGCCGCAACGCCCCACACCGCACCCCACACTATTGCGACGACTTGTCATAGGTCACGCACAGCGCTACTGCCATGATCAGAAAGGCACTGTACATGCACCTCGCACCCAGCACTACACCCTTGGCCGGTAGCGTGCCCTTGTGCAGAAAGGCCATCACCAGGAGTGCGATGTTCCAAACAATGAGGCAGCACAGAGCCATGACGATGGCGGGGGGGGCCTGAGGTGTGAAGGAGGTGTGGGGGTGTGCAGGTGTGGTGATCAGAATAAGAAAGGCGATGTTCTATGCAACGAGAGCCATCACGATTGCAAGGGTGGCCTGCAGTATGAAAGGAGTGTGGGGTGGGCAGGTATTGTGTTGGAAGGTGAGGAGCGTGATGCTGCGATGTTCCATGCAATGACGCAGCACAGCGCCACCACGATGGCGGGTGGGCCCTGCGGTGTGGAGGAGGTGTCAGGATAGGCAGGTGTGGAGGTAGGCGTGAGGGGGTAGCATCACCTTCAACGGGGCAGTGCAGGGGGGCCGCTGTGTGAAGAAGTGTTGAGGCAGGCAGGCAGGAGTAAACTCATGCAGTTGCATTGCAGTTGCAGTTGAGAGGCATGGTGTTGCAATGATTCATGCAATAAGGCAGTACATGGCCATCACAACGGCAATGGCAAGGAGAGAGACCCTTAACAAACGCTCAACACCCTTGACGACCCACCTGCAGGTCAACTGTTCCCCCAATGTCGTTGTACAGGGGCCCAATGAGCAGCAGGATGAAACCGATGCCAGTGGAGATGAGCAGGTTCATGATGTGGGCTGCAAACACAGCGGTGATGCTCATCTCCGGGACGCCCCTTCGGGCCATGGCCAGGTTGTTGGCGACGTCGCCCATGCTGTTGCCCCACGCCAGGAACTGAAAGGTTTGGTGAAGTGTGGACAAGTGGTGTGGGAAAGAGTGAGCAACGCTGCACCTATGGGGAAGATGGGCATGCATGCTTCTTCCCCACCCCCATGCTCCCGCTTTTCTCGCATTCTTCCCTTCCCCTCCTGCTCCTCCTCCTCCTCTGCCTTCCCTCTCCTCACCTCCTCCTCCTCCTCCTCCTCCTCCTCCTCTGCCTTTCCCTCCCCATTCCCCTCCTCCTTCCCTGCCTCTCCCTCGCCATTCCCCTCTGCCCTCTCCCTGCTCCCCCCCTTCCTGCTGCGTTGTTTGCTCACCGTCATGCCCAAAAGGCTCATAGGAATGCCGACCTGTAAGCAACAACCAGGGTCAGCAACAGCGGCGTCAGCAACATTGAAACCTTGTGGCCTGAAAGCCCTTTTGATCCCAGCCACGACTGCGGCGAGGGGTCAAGTTGGAGAGGGAATCCTCACCCCTCTCTACCTGGATACCCAGCAGCGACAGAGCACCGACCAGCTCATTGCCAATGAAGGCAACCCACAACGCAGCCGCAACCATGCCCAGTGCGCAGTACGCCAGCGTGCACTGGTCAACCTGAAAGTGTGGAAAGTGTGAAGCATAAGAGGGGTTCAGGCTTGCAGCGTGCACTGGTCAACCTGAAAGTGTGGAAAGTGTGAAGCGTATGAGGGGTTCAGGCTTGCAGCGTGCACTGGTCAACCTGGAGGTGTGGAAAGTGTGAAGCGTATGAGGGGTTCAGGCTTGCAGCGTGCACTGGTCAACCTGAAAGTGTGGAAAGTGTGAAGCGTAAGAGTGGCTCAGGCGACACGAAGGGACAGCTGTGACTAGTCAGCTTGGAACTTGGAAGTGCGGGTGTTGCAGCATTCAGGCTTGTCCCCGCCACCCGCTCCCTTCGTCCCTGCCCTGCCCTACACACGTTGTCATTGGGCCCCACACACGTTGTCATTGGGACCGCAGGTTTCGGCGTTGAATGCTGTGGGCTATGCCTGCCGTCACAACAAGCGTCCCATGATCAAACCCAGCACCACCCCAGACTCAGCCCTCCCCTCCTCCTGCTTCCCCCGCCACCCGCTCCCTGCGTCCCCGCCCTGCCCCACACACCTTGCCGTTGGGCCCGCAGGTTATGGCGTTGAAGGCATTAGGCTGCGCGCGACGCCACAGCAGGTACCCAGTGGTGAAGCTCATCACCACCCCGACAGCAATGCTGATTCCGATCCCCATTCCCCAACCGATACTGCCTGCGATCTGACCCGAGACGAAGTAAAGTGTCCCGAGCGGCATGGAGAAGGTGGCGAGAAGCAGCCAGTGCGGCTCAAAGTGCTCCATGTCTGCCATAGGGATGGTCGCCCTCATCAGGAAGTAGATCGGGCTCGTGATGACAAACGCGACGATCCTGATTACGCATGCACAAAGGGCGACCGACCGTTTGTGGAAAGTGTGGGCAAAGTGTGATAGGAGGAAAAACTTTGCTGGAGGCAGTGCGTTTCAGAGTCCTGGGCAGCGCCCAATGGCAAGTAGGACCCCTGCACAGCATGCTGTCCAGAAGTCTCCTTCTGTTTGCATGACGCCCATGCTGTATGGCTGCAGCCACACAATCCCCCTCACCTGGGTGTGGCAAAGTACTTTGCCACTCCTCTATCAATTGTTGGCAAGTACTTTGCTACCCTCCAAAGCCTTTGCTGAGAGTATTATGGCACCACCCCTCACCTGGGTGTGGCAAAGTACTTTGCCACTCCTCTATCAGCCATTGTTGAGCCACCTCACCTGGGTATGATCAAGAACTATGCCACTCCTCTTTCAATTATTGGCAAGTGCTGTGGTACCTTCCGGAGCCACCTCACCTGGGTATGGCAAAATACTTGGGCATCTCCAGCCACTCGTTGATGCTTCCCATTGACACCTGGTAGGATATGAGGTACAGGAACCTGCATGGGAGGCGGTGAAGATCGCAGCAGAAGATTCTCATCGATCCCATTCTTGCAGAGGGTTCGCATTTGCTCCCATCGAAACCAGGTAGGATACGAGGTACAGGAACCTGCATGCTTTGCAGCATGCCATGATGCTGGTATAGCACGGCTTTTCCGCCTCCTCCTCTCCTCTTCTTCTGCTCACCCCTCCTTGTGGTCTTTTGTCCTTGGTCCTTGTGATCCTTTGTCCTTGGTCCTTGTGGTCCTTGGTGCATGCAGTGTGACTCCCATCCCTCCCCCCTGCACCAGCTTACCTAACAAGCGAGGGCATGTGCATGCAGCGTGACTCCCACCCCTC
>JAWZTI010000754.1:0-21246 GCA_039880955.1 Chlamydomonas urium
GGACGCCAAGACGGCTGAGCTGCAGAAGACGGTGATGGGCAAGCTTTCTTCCATCGAGGAGCAGCTCGCCAAGATGCAGGTTGCCCAGGTGCCGGGAAAGGGCGTTGGGTCCAAGTGAGGCACCAGCATTGAACTTGCTGAATTGTGCTCAGCTCAGCAAGTCTGCAGTGCGTGGCGTCAAGTCCCAACACCACTGCCTACTCACACAAGCGCGTCGAGCTCGAATATTGGATGGCACGGCAGGCTTCAGTCAACCAAGAGCTGAATGCAACCAAAGCTACACTTGATGCGGCTCACGCTGCTCACCAAGCGCCTTGAGCATGCCCGAATGGCCATGGCGCTCACAAATACCATGCTCTACATCTGTCATGTTGCATCAACAACTGGACAATGCCTTGGTGACCTCCAGTGCATGCTGCCCACATTGCATGGCGACATGGCTTGTAGTCAGTCTTGGATAGCAGCTTCTTCACAACATCAACATCTCCAAACTGACAAGCAACTTGCATTGCGCATGCCATGTCTTCTTGGCTTTGCGGTCTTTGTAAAGCTGCTCGCAACATACTCAGGTTTCCAGTGCTGACTGCTGCAAGCAACAATGCGCCACTGCTTACTGATCTTCCATCCATCTTTTTAATCATCAACATATCTTTTCTCAGCAGACTCAAGTGCGCACCAGCAGCCCTCAAGTGCCATCCAGTTATTCCAAAAAACAGGCGCACCTACTGCGGACCAAGCCCATGCTGCTTGTTCAGAGCTTCCGCATCTCTCTTGGCTTCACTGATCCGGCCATCACTCAGCTCTCGGTACGCTGACATGGTGCTTGGCCTAGAAGGCATGGTCAAAGTCATGGTTGCTCTTGATCAAACGAGCCTCGACTGTGCATGACATGCGGTGCATGCTGATGCGACTTGTGTTGTGCCTCTGCTCCCACCTGGGTGGATCCATGGCTTCCGCAACACGCACAAACTCCACATCCAGCTCAGCCTGAAGCACGCCCATGTACAGTGCTATCGGCTCATAAGCTTGCCTTCGAATCATGGGATCCACATGCCTCAGGCTGCTCACAAGCACGCGAATCTGCTCTGATGACAAGGGCGCCATTTCTCTCTCTGTAGAATGCATCCTGCGCAACATGAACGCAACACCCACACCTGTGTGAACCCCGTAAATTCGGCCTGGCACCGCAAAACACACGAGAAACCAGCTCTCCTCAGGTTCATCAGGAAGTACCTTGTGCTTCACACACACTACATTGTTTACCACACGGAAGGCACACATCTTGGTAGGGACTATTTCCTCACAAAGGAAGCTTGCGACATCCTTGTCAAGAACTACCAAAATGTCAAAGACCCTGATATGATCAAGCATCACAGAACCATTATGAGGCTTGAAGACCAAACTGTTGGCTTCATTGCTGATGCATTTGATGGAATTCTCGACTGCAAAAGGGAATTCTACATTGGAAAATATAGAGTAGATCTTTGCTTTCCCAAGCAAAAGCTCGTTGTGGAATGTGACGAACTTGGACACAGAAATTATGACAAAGACAAGGAGCAAGCAAGGCAACAATTCATCATGGACCAAGGATACACTGTCATCAGGTTCAACCCTAACCAACATCAATTCAAGCTATCCAAAGTAATTGCTGACATCAACAAACTGCTTCTCAAAGGAAAGCCTCTCAAGACACTCACAAAGACACAGCTTATTGACCACTCATCTCATAATGATGGTCAGGCACATTCTTCCATGGGCAACTGCAAGTGCCAATCATGCACACACCTCAAGCAAATCATGCAAGAAATTGTCATCCCTAATCTGTCTCAAGAAGGACATGCTATTCTCGCTAACATCATGTTCAAACACTCATTCTCCAATTAATACTTCTGGCACCATCACAATCGCCCACCACAGTGGAAAGGTCAAAGTCACAGTGAAAACACCACCTGCTCACTGTGGAGCCCCTTGCACAGGGCTCTCGCTGGCCAGCTACCCAGTCCATTGGATTGCCAAAGTAGTCAAGTGATCCCAATCGCCTGATACAGCAAGGGTCCACAATCGTCATAAAGCGAGCAAGAACACGCCACAGAAGCTGGCCTCTGTGTTTGGAAACAAATTGTTGAGGATTGCATATTTCACGTGTTCAACTCGTTTGAACTCGACAAAATCACTCAAGAATTCAAGGCAAGCAGCTTGATCATATAGCTGACAATCTAGGATGCTGGGCCTTAGGAATTCTTGTGCTCTGTGGTCGTCGGCAGCAACACCAATGTATTCTTCCAAGATTTGCCTGTCACTACCTGCACCTAGAGCGCGAAATAGCATGAAGATGGGAATCTGCTTTTCAATATGCGGCATTTTCAGAACAATTGTTGAATCTTTGAGCACATAGATCCAAATCGTTTTGGGAAAGACCGAGTCTTTCTCAGATGTGCATCGAATGAATGCCTGATACTTGATCTTGTCATCGTCTTTGACGCTATTGATGAACAATCTGTTGGTAAGTACAGATTCCTGTGATACAATGACCTTTTCCTTGCCATCGACGATGAAATAGCCTCCCTGGTCAAATCTACACTCACCCATTTCACCAAGCTGCTTAATCATACAAAGGTCGCTGTGAAGCATGATGGGAATCTTGCATAGTGTAATATCTTTGATGGTTTTGTCGATGGGTTGTCTATCCTTGTAGTATGATCGAACAAGGATGTTTGCTTTGAGTTCACAAAGGTACGTCTGATCCTCAAGACGGGCTTTCATAGGTGGCATTGCCGGCTTGGTGAACTCGATACTGGTTCCATCCTCGCCACCAATAAACACTTCAATTTTGTGTTTAATTTTTTTGTCACCTTGACGGTTGAACTTTATAATAGGAAACGGGTTCATGCTTTGAATCGTGTTGACAATGTCCTTGCTAATGAATGTATTATAGGAATCGAGATGGTGTCGAGTAAGAAAGTGTGTATCATGTGTGAAATACTTGTCAAGAACGGTCATTCCAACAACAACTTTATTTCTAGAAAGATTTTCTCATACAACTTTCAACACTGTGCTGAAAACAATATAAAGACTTGACACCATATTATATGGGGCTTGCGCTCTCCAACAGCTGTAAAGCTCAACACGGAAGGTGAACACGCTTTCTACTGATTCTGGCGAGTCCAGAAGCAAATAAAAACAAACCCAGTCACGGTGTATGTGAATCACGATATAAGTGAGATCGTAGCGTCAAAACCATGTATGTATAGTTCTCTGTATAAATAGCGTTCCTTTCTATTCTTTCAGCTATAAATCCATGCACCATTGAAGCAAATATTGCGATCAGTGATGTGAACATGACATACCAATGAAACATCACTACGTTTTCCTCAAACTGCCAATTATAAACACCATGTAGATTGTGGTCATCAGACATCTGAATACATTGATGAGGATCGCGGTGATTGAATATGATTGGAACCAGTTTTGGGCGTGAAAATATTGTATGACAAGGAATGATTACACTTGATTCAAACCGGTCTGGAACATGAAACACAACTTTGCATGATACGATATCAATGTGATCGATCCGCGTGACGAAAGCTTCAGTATATTCATTACAACCGTAGAAATAATCAAGAATCAGAAATACTGGGAGCAACATTGACAAAAGCCAAAGCAAAGCAGTGCACAACAATGGAATGTGGCAGACATGCAAGATTGTGTTCAGAATCCGATGGACGATAAACATATCTTTAGCATGCAGAATAGCTCAAGGCATGTCAACGCAAATGTATGTTATTATGAATTCATAATCATGTTTAGGGCCTTGGACTGGATACCGACTTCCAGCGCCCACGTACCTTTGGAGTCTTGCCCTTCTTGGGACCGGCGCCTACCTGCAATGGCGGTGAATACAGTGTAGAATAGTACAACGGATATGTTGCAACTTGATTCAAATTTGTTGGAATAATGTTGGAGGGCTCACCGCTCACATAATTGGGAACTGGCGCTAGACTATTTTCTGGCAAGGTGAGATTGGGAATAGGATCTCCACCCGACATAAAGTAGTTTGTTTGCATTTGTGCCATCCTTTCAAACCCGGATTGACCGACATGATGGCATAGATCATCTGACGCATAATTTCCAGGCATTGTTTTTCTTATATCAATGTCACATTATATTTTGTCTAGTCTGGTGCATTGTTTTCTTCTAGTAAGTTAGTATGGACGATCTATCTACCGAAAAGGAAGAGGACAAGATTAAACATGCCTTGTTAATGCAGGCTTTTGCTGACACATTTCATGACTTTGGAAGTGATAATAGTGATAAACGATGCCGCCTGTCAAGCATCGCGGGTTCAGTTGTTAGCTTTCATGAAAACAATCTGAAAACAGGGAATAGCACTAATTTCGAATTGATCGATAATATTGTTCCAGGAAACCTTAAAGGTATTATAGGTAATTCGTATGAGCAAAAGGTCGTCCAAAAAATAGAGGAAGGTTTGGATAAGGAAGAATTGAGCGATCAAAGAATGGCTCGCGCTGATGCATATGATATGATATATGACGTCGAAGAGCAGTATGTTGGGCAAATTGTTGATTTCGGCAAATCTGAAAGAAAAAAACCAAAGTTCTTTGTTGCTAACACAATAGCTGCGCATTTTGATGAAGCACCTAAAAGCAAAACTAAAATTGTCAATATCATTGTAAATTTTGCAAATTACAATAAGCAAAACAATAATAAGAATTACCTCCAGATAGGCCACATGGAGGTTGGATTTGGATACAGTGCAACATCAAATAGAAGAAAGGTTGTGGCAAAAAGAAGCATTGTTCAAACTAATTCAAAACCAGTGACTGCAACTACTGAAACCGATGCTTTATTGCCACCTGCAAATGAACAAGTAGATATAGAAATGAACACAACAATTAATGCGGCAACAAGCACAAAAATGAACACACCATACAATTTTGTGTACCTTGGAAAACATGAAAATGCACTCAACTCAACTGTGTTATCTAGCAAAATAGTTGACCTTCGAGTGTCTTCATTATGCAAGATGATAAGTGCCGTCAAGGACTTCAAGCAAATACTAGAAGTGTGTCTCGGAAGAGCGCCTGAGAGTAATCGCGACAATTTCATGTTCAAGCGCATTGCCGTATCTGGCTATCTTCTGTCAGACATTTTCAAAGATTTCTACAACGATTTCCGTGTTGCAACAAGGTCCAAGATCGACAATATGTACGAGTTTGGCGGGGGCGCAGAAATGGAAGACCTAGTTGGCTTCATCAACGAGAACAATGCCATTGAAGTGTTTACAAAGTCGGAGAAAATGATGTACGGTCTCGTTAAAAGCTTGAAGAGCAATTGGGTCTTCTTGGAGACTCCACAAAACAAGGTATCGTGCAAGATCTGAATCGTATTAGTTACATGAGTTTCATCAGCCATCTGCGTCGCGTCAATCTACCTATGGACACATCTGTCAAGATTCGCACGCCTCATCAGCTTGATGGTTCTCAATGGGGGGTGATGTGTCCGTGTGAGTCGCCTGATGGTGCATCTATTGGTCTGCTTAAGAACATGTCCATACTCACAAAGATATCACCCGCTGCGGAGACTTCTGACATTAAAAAGAAACTTGAACAACTCGGCTACAAGCTGACACAACGCCCATATGATTCAGAATCTGTACGTATCGAGATCAACAGCCGCTTTTATGGCTACTTGCATCCTGATCACGAACCATATGAGCTTGTCAAGCATCTACGTCTCTTGAGAAGGAATGCATTGATCGAGATAACCACTTCTATAGTGTGGAGTATTTTTGAGAAGAAAATCAATATTCAGTGCGATGCCGGCCGTTGTTGTCGTCCTCTGATTCATGATATGAAGAAATACACACAATCGAAACAAGGATGGAGTTGGCCAGAAGCCCTTGGAATCAATGTAAGTGCCGGCGCAAAGCGTCGAGTTACAGTGGATTCAAGCATGGAGGAATTGTCCAAGGCAGCAGGTTTTATAGAGTACATTGATGTCGAAGAGGCAAACACTTGTTTGATTTCATTTGATTATAATAATAGCAAGGCCTCTCATTACGAGTTGCATCCAACAACCATGTTTAGTGCGTACACGAGCACCATTCCCTTGGCAAATCATAATCAGGCACCACGCAACATCTTTTCTGGCGCACAAGGGAAACAGGCCATAGGTGTGTACGCAACCAACTTTCCTTACAAGATTGAGACGATGAGCTACGTGCTGAACTATCCACAACAACCGCTTGTCACAACCCGGTATACAAAATACCTTAACACTGATGTATTGCCAAATGGCGAAAACGTCATTGTTGCCATTGCCTGTTATACAGGATATAACCAAGAAGACAGCATCATTATCAACAAGAACAGCATTGAAAGAGGGTTGTTCAACCTTACGTATTACAGCTCGCATAAAGGTGAGGACGAGGTCATGAAAGATGGAAGCAAATTGTCAATAGACAATCCGAACCATGTTTCTGGCTGCGAGATTGCAAAGTATGCAAATTATTCAAAGCTCGATGAAAATGGTTTGCCGATCGTAAACGAGTACATCGAGGAAGGCGATGCATACTTGGGCAAAGTGTTGTACTCTGCAGAGACAGGGAAATACACGAGCAAGTGCGATATTGCAGATAAAACAATGGGAGGGTTTGTGGACAAGGTCATCATGTATCCTGGAAAAGATGGGCGCATTACCAAGATACGATTCAGAAAGACGCGCGTGCCCGAGATGGGTGACAAACTGGCATCGCGCCATGGTCAGAAGGGTGTAGTTGGTGCAATCCTGCCACAAGAGATGATGCCATTCTCGCGAGAGGGTGTTGTTCCTGATATTATTGTAAATCCGCATGCTTTCCCCAGTCGCATGACTATAGGCCATTTGATCGAAAGTATTTTGGCCAAGGTAGGTACATATGAAGGCTGTAGGTTCGATGCTACTCCTTTTGATAATGTTGACTTCGAGAGCGTGTATGACGTGCTAGAGAAGAGATACAAGATGAACAGATATGGAGACGAGCTATTGTACAGTGGTATTACAGGTGAGCAGATTGAGACCAAAATATTCTTTGGGCCCACATACTATTTCCGTTTGAAGCACATGGTGGCCGACAAGATCAATTATAGGCAAGGCGGTAAGATCGTGAGCATGACCAAGCAGCCGACAAAGGGTAGGGGTAATGATGGTGGACTTCGTATAGGTGAGATGGAGACGAATGCAATATTGTCACATGGTGTTGCAGCGTTTATGAAAGAATCTATGATGGAGCGGTCTGACAAGTACAAGTTGGATGATTTGCACATGCCATATTCTTTCAAATTGTTGTCACAAGAGTTGCAAACAATGTCAATAGATATGAAGCTGAGCAAAGAAAGCGAACAAGATATGTATCGCGTGGAATATGACAGTGACGAGTTTGATATGGATGACGTTCAAGACGACGAAGACGTGGAATAGCTATGAATGAATATAAAGACAATTTGCAAAATAAAAAATAAATTTTGTTTCAGTTTGATTTTGTTTTGTTTTCAAGAAAAACGCGCGCGTTTGTTCACAAAATTTCTTGAACGAAAAAAAATATTTTATAATTATATAAACAATTCGATGGAAGATCTCAAACTGCTACGAAAGGCGCTCAAAGCTCATTGCACTTTTTGGGGCAAGGTCAAAAAGGTCGACGACAAGTTTTCAGCCATGGCTGATGAGCTAAGTGTGGCTCTAGGCAAGTCCGGTGTCTCCAAGGCAAACTCCCTGGCTAAGGCAATTGATGCCAAGAAGACCGAAAAGGCTGACAAGTACCGTGAAGATCTGGTTGCTAAGCTAACCAAGAAGCTGGATGCTGTTGATGCCAAGATCGAAAAGGAAAAACTAAAGGCCGCCAAGAAGGCTGAGAAGGAGAAGGCTGCCAAGGCTAAGGCTGCCGCCAAGGCCAAGGCTGCCAAGGAGAAGAAGGCCAAGAAGTCCCCCAAGGCCAAGAAGACTCCCAAGGCCAGGAAAGCCAGGAAGCCCAAGTCCGCCAAGCCCAAGTCCAAGAGCGCGTCAGCCTCTTACAGCCTGTTTGGTGGTGAAGGCTTTGACTTTTACAACGAGGAGCAGACCGGTGGCCACTTCTTTTAAACAATGATACAGTGATTTTGTGAAATGAATTATGTGCGTTGATTATTTTTACACGAAATTTGACCTTGAAGATATCAGAACCAAATTCGAACTTAGCGAATAATCTTACTTATGACATAATATGCCGCTCCAATTCGATATCCTATACCACCAAAGCAAGGCTCTGAACAGCAGGCGTGAAAAGCGTGCAACCTGCTAGTGGTCAGGTTCCTACTGACTGCAACACATCCAAATTGCGGGAACACCCTTAGAGCTCATGAATACCATTTTGTCATTTTCTATGGGTGACAAAAGAACTCGGTTAATTGCCGAACCCAATGGTAAAAACTTCATGAGATTGGGCAATCCGCAGTGGGGTGACTCGCTGCGCTCGCTCCCCACACCCCCATACCACTGGGATGTCAGCGAGCTGTGTTGGTGCGGCGGGCACATCATTCAGAGACTAGATGTTTGTGGGTGGATAAGCTACTGGCGCTAGTTTATCTGCTTAAGGTATAGTCCGGCCCTATGGGAAACCATGGCTTGTATGGGAGGTTAAATACGGCGATGCCGAACCATACGAGGAGTGCAAAAAAAGCAAGGGATGTGCACTCGGAGATTGACTGGGCTCAATCAAGTTCAAGGCAAAGAAACAACAGACATCCCAGAAGAACTATATGACAATATTCTTCTCGAAATCAAAAAACAACGTATCACAAACATGGCAGATATCACACCCTCGAAAATCAAAGAAATTCTCAAAAAACTCAAATGTAATAAATTCTATGAACATATTCCACATATCATACACAAACTTAATGGACTACCTATGCCACAAATCTCTCCCGAACTCGAAGAAAGACTCAAACAAATGTTCAAACAAACTCAAGCACCATTCCTTCGTCACTCCAACACCCGCAAAAACTACCTGTCTTACTCTTATGTTATTCATAAGTTCTTACAACTTATGGGGCACGACGAATTGCTCCCGTTCTTTTCCATTTTGAAGTCAAGAGAATAATTATCAGAGCAGGATAAGATATGGTCCAAGATATGCGCAGATTTGAATTGGGAATTTATTCCTTCATTATGATAACTACTTTCTGATATTATCAACATACTCTTGCAGTTTCTGCTTTGCTTCAAAGTAGTCAGCAAATGTGCCTACATTTACTTTTTTATATCTAACTCTGAACGTTTTTGAATCCAAAAGAGTTATTCCTGGTACTTTTTATACTTTTGCTTGGCCTCATCATAATTCTTGTATGTTCCGATAGTTTTGTTCTTGTACTTGACTTGGAATGTTTTGAAAGATGTCAGATATATACCCTTTGGCTTCTCGTCATAAAATGCTTGAGCTATGGGGTATCACATAAATATCTTTTTGTCTAGAATTCGCAGAGTTTTGCAGCTTCTTGTTTGCCTCTTTCAAGTCTTGTGATAGTGTATTGTGCTTTTTCTGTATTGCTTGAATATCTGTGTTTCGTCGTGTCAGTTCCTGTTTAGCATCATTCAGCTGTGCACTCAACCGACTGATTTTTTTCGTCAACTCGGAAGATGAAGCATTTCTTTCTGCAAGTTTTGCTTCCAGAGACGAGAGAGATTTTTGACAATCTTTGTGCTTTTCTTCCAGTCGCTTATAATCATCTAATGCTTGCTGTGTTGCTTTTTCAAGTTGCTCTTTACATTCAGCTTCTTGGGCACCTGATGAATTGCTTAAATGTTTGAGCGCTGTAATCTCTTCTTTCAGTTGCTGATATTCAGACTGTGCCTGTTTATTTGCGTTTGCAAGTTGTCTTTTATAGTCAGTAGCTTTTGCACGCAATGAATTGTTTAGTGTCTGGATTTGAGAAGTCAAATCCTCTTTAGCTTTTGTATGTTGCTCTATAACCTGTGCTGCAAGTTTGCATCCAATATCCAAAACCTTCTTGACAATCATAGCAGTGTACAAGTTGTGTATTGTTAGGTCATCGCCACTTGTTTCTTTCAGATCAATGACTACCTGTTGTATGTCTGTGCTTACAAGTGCAGGACAATGAGTTGCTGTTGGTAATGTTGCCATTACTTGCTCAAACAGCGCCCGCATATTGGATGAATTGGCGCTTGCATTTTTCAGCAATTTCTTATCGTCATCGGAAAGCACACTGCTGGAGAGAATCGATTGGAAGAAAGCATTGGATTTTTGTGTCTGCGATTTGGCTAGCAAAGCAGTGGCTTCTGCCATCTTCTCCACTTCGGCAGGATTCAACTCTACTTCGTATAATCCTTTTCCACGGACATTGATTGTATATTTTTGTGCATGTGCCATTGAAATATAGTTAGATTTTGATATATGCACCATTTTTCTTGATATATCTGATTCGCCCGTGCGGATACATGTAAATGACCTTGTTTTGGCCATTCATAGTGATGCGCTCTTTGGTTGCAATGGGTTGATGCGTTCTCATAATGTCACCGCCTTGCTGCCTCTGTTCTTGCAGAAGATCGACAAGATTCTTGACAAACAAAAACTTGTAGTAAACTGACAAGCAATCCTCTTTGAAGGTACACTGGGCTTGACTCTTGTATTTCGTAATTATATTCAGATTAGGAAAGGACGTGTATATATTTGACATTCTTTGCCCGTTGATTAGACCCTTGGCATCCAGGACAGATGCAGCCTTTTGAATATACTGATTGTCTTTGTCTTTACTATACAATGATATGATATTCTGCAGCTGATTTGAAAGGAACTTGTTTATTTCTGCAGAGTTGCCGTATGTCTGTTGAATCGAATCCCAATCTAGAGCAGATTTGATAGAGTCAAGCGTAAGTTTGGTCACTTTGACGTTGTAACAGTTATCTTGAACACAAATTCGTTTTTCAGCTGTCATGTCATATATTATTTGGTAGATTGTTTGATGGCAAAACCTATTTAAAGGAATAGCGTGCGATAATATAATTGACTATCGCTCATCGAAAAATTGAATTTGCAATAAAGTTCCTTGCTATATGTAAATGGACAATGACATCTTCGCGCTCTCAGAGGAAGAGCTCCAATCAGTGCCACGCAAATGGTGCGTTTGTCGAGCCTTCCAAAGAGGATTTTGAACGAGATGTGTACAAGCGTCTTCGCCTCATGTATTTAAACACGCATTTAAAAAAGAACTCATCAACACATCCCAACAAACAGCACAAACATCACCTATACAATCCAACACCTACCAAGACGGTATACGGGTTCAAAGTCGCAGAGAAAGCCTGTACAAGTTGTGCATTGTTTGGCATATGCTAATACATGTGTTATATTGTTGTTGACAAGTTACATATTGTGTTGTATGTGCTAATACATATGCTGTGTTGTAGCCAACAAGTTGTGCGTTGTTTGACATATGCCAATACATGTGCTATGTTGTTGCCAACAAGTTGGCAACATCTCAGATCTGCTCAACAGGCTTGGAGCACAAGCCATCAAGCACCAAGGTAACATGTGTGGGGCTTGTTGCTGTTGGTTTGAGCAAATCTCAGCAAATCAATCCTGACTTTTGCATTTGTTTTTCTGCCTGTGCTGTTTGCAGCTGGACTGGCTGGTCAACTTCATCAAGGAGCATGCCTCAGACGATAACAAGATTGTTGTGTTCTTCAAGTGGCTGCCAACCTTCGACAAGCTGGTGTTCATGCTGAAGGAAGCTGGCATCGGGTACTCGGTGATCAGAGGTGGCCAGTCTGAGAACGAGCGTACCATCAGCATCCGCAACTTTGCGCGTGTCTTCAATGTGATGCTCATCCAGGTGCGTTTTGGCAAGCAGAGAAATAGCAGCAACTGTGTCATAGCGTGTAGTTGTGTGACCTCATGTTTATTGCTCGCTATGGTAATGCAGGTGCTCGTGGGAGGTGAGGCGCTCAACCTGCAGTTTGCCAAGACTGTGGTCAACCTGACGCCTGCCTGGAACCCCAGCGTGGAGGCGCAGGCAGTGGGCAGGGTGTACAGGCGTGGCCAGAAGCACGATGTGGAGTACATCAAGCTGGTCATGAAGGACTCGGTGGACCACTACTGCCTCCACATCCAGGATGGCAAGCTGGACGCATTGGAGGAGGTGAGCGATGCTGTTTGTAGCTCTGTGGGCTTGCTCATGTATCACATAGCTCACATCATGACTTGTCTTTTGTTGCTTTGCAGGTACTGGGTGACACCTCCACAGCAATGCGCATTGGGAGGGACATCAAACAGGACAGGCTGACCAAGGAGGTGGCCAAGCGGATCATCCAGAAGCACAAAGAGGCTGTGGCTGAGCAGGCTGAGGGTGGCAAGCAGACTGAGGAGGCTGAGGAGGCTGAGCAGGCTGAGGAGGCTGAGGGTGGCAAGCAGGCTGAGGTGGCTGAGGTGGCTGAAGTGGAGGGTAGTGAGGAGTCTGTTTGTGAGAGCGATCCTGAGTTTGACTGGGGTGAGCACATCTCTGGCGGCATTGGCCTGTAATTGGTTCCTCTCATTTACAGCAAACCCAAGAGAACAGCATCGGTTGGTCATTCAGCAAAAGCGCTACTTGTCAGAGTCGCTGCTCTGCTCAGCCTCTGTGACCTGGACCTTGCGGGGCCTGCCACGCTTCTTGGGTGCAGCATCAGCGTCCTTGTCGTCCTTGGCCTTAGGGGGCCTGCCCCGCTTCTTGGGTGCAGCATCAGCATCCTCGTTGTCCTTGGCCTTAGGGGGCCTGCCACGCTTCTTGGGTGCAGCACCAGCATCAGTGTCCTCATCCTTGACCTTGCGGGGCCTGCCTCGCTTCTTGGGTGCAGCATCAGCATCATCAAATGTAATGCCTTTGCGCTCTGCGATGGGCTTGATGGCGCGTCCAAAGATGGCCTGCATTTTCTCAGCTGTCAGCTCAGTGTCGTTTCCTCCCATCAGCTCAGACATGGTGTCATTCTTGAACACCTGAAAGTGCAGAGAGGGCAGCGAAGGGCATGTTAACAGCCAAGTAATAAACAATATGACGCTGCTCCAGCACATGATGTACTCACCTGCTGGATCATCTCCATCTTGTGGTCCTGTACATCCATGCAGTACTCCTCCACGGTGTTCTTCATAACCAGTCGCAGGTACTCAACTTCTTGCTTCTGTGAACACAAAACAAAGAAACATTAAGCGGCTGTCCAGCGTCACTTCATATTGGCATCCATAATAACAATAATTATTGCTGCTCACCTGGCCACGCCTCCACACCCTGCCCAGCGCCTGCCACTCAGTGCAGGGGTTCCAGTCTGGCGTCATGTTGATGACCACCTTGGCCGCTTGCAGGTTGATGCCCTCGCCACCAGCGTCAATCTGTTGTGTGCAACATGCGCTAAGAGCTGTATCAATTCAAGAGCAAGCGCAAAGAAGTATTGCATACCACAGATTTGCATACCTGCACCAGCAGGATGTACTGGTAATCAGCCCTTGTGAAGCTGTTGATGATGTTGTTGCGCTCATTGACCTTCACCTTGCCTGCATAAGCACATCACAATATGAAAATTTGTCCAGCCAACTTACTGCTTTGCTCATAACACATACCTGTGATCTCGCCGTGCGCAATGCCTGCATCCTTGATGTGGTCAACCAGCTGCCTGAATGGCTCAAGGTACTTGGAGAAGATGACGAACTTGACATCCTTGTTCTCGGGCTTCTGCACAATGCCCATGACAAAGTCCACCTGCACATTTGTAGGGGTCCAGTGGTGATTGCAACTGGCAAAAGCAATTCCAGCAGGCATTAATCACCTTGGTACTGTGGCCTTGTTCAGAGCAGGCATTAATCACCTTGGTGCTGGGGTTGCCCTTGACTCCAGCACATGCTGCTCTGGCCTTGTTCAGAGCAGCCAGCATGGTCTCGCTCTTTTGCTTGAAGTCGCCCTTTATGTGAGAACGCAACAGAGTGTCATCGTAGTACTCCTGCTCTTCCTCGTGTGCAAACTCCAGCTTGACCATGACCAGCTTGGCATCTGGCATTGCCATCTCTGGGCAGTACTTGACCACCTCAGCGCGGCTGCGGCGTAGCATGTACTTCTGGGCCACCGCCTCCACTGACTCCTGCAAGGTAGGGCATGGCAGTAGGTTGGTCGCAGGCCAAGACCAAAGCCTTGATGGCTGCTTTGGTGCGTGCGCTCACCGTGAAGCCAATCCACTTGCTGATGGCCATCAGCTCCTCCTTCTTATTCTGCATTGGCGTGGCTGACAGAATCCACTTGATGGTTGTGTCTGCTGCCAGTTCGCACGCAGCCTGGTGCCGCTTGCTGGTCTTGTCCTTGATAGCATGGCCCTCGTCCAGGATGATGCGGTCCCACTTGCGTTCAAACAGGGTCGCACGCTTGTCCTCCCTGCTTGCCTGTTGGCAGTTGCAGAGCACCACAGTAAGTAAGTGCACAGTTGTTTGGTGGGACTGCCTTGCAGGCTTTTATGTCACCTACATGTGCTGTGATGACATCGTAGTGCGTCAGCACCACCAGCTTCTTCACGGCCCTGGGGACACCGATGGTGGAGCTGAGAACAGTAGGGTTGATGCCCTCGTACTCCAGCTCCTTCTCCCAGTAGTCCTTGTTGCTCAGGGTTGTGACAATGAGCGTTGAGTCGACGCGGTTGGCGAGCATGGTTGCAATGGCCTGAATGCTTTCGCACCGTCTACACTAGCCCAGACATCATATAGTGTGTATAGATTCAATAAGTAAGCATCGCTTGTACTTGTACTTGTATTTGTACTGTCTTGCTTGAAGCTTTGCAAGGATTTCCAAGCTTGGACTTGCTCCACGGTATATCCGTCGCCCATTAGAGAAGATGTATTGGTTTTCAATGCAACAACTGATTGCTTTTGTTTGCTTTTGGTTTGGCTAGCATTGGCAGAATCGGCAGCATTAGCAACCACATTTTTCTTTATCGGTGTCACAGTTACATTATACACATCTGACCCAACGGTAACCCTTTTCGTGATACTTTTCATTGTTTCTTTATATCGATATTATCTTTCGTTTCACACCAAGATACAGCTTCTCAGCCAGTAGTGAGCCATTTCTCGGAATTCATAGCCCAGCCTGCGCATATGGCACCCCATAGAAAATATTTGTTGAGTCCAAGGCCAAAGCGCATTGTGCAAAAGTAGACGAGTGATACCCAATAGAAACGTTGTGCCAAATACCCGGGGCCAAAGTTGCACCATCCAACCCAGTAGTTATAAAGCAGTGCCGCTGTGTAGAAAACGTGCCATCCTGTTTGGCGAATGATTCCCTTTTTGACCAGTGTCATTCCAAAAGGAGCTGTTTGAATCGCAATCAGCAATGAAAAGATGTGTTCAGTGTCTCGAGCATTGAGAATATTGAGAGTTGCTAGAACCTGCGACGTACTGTAAAAGTAATTGTGTGCTTTGATGGCCCACCATGGCACCCATTCAGGATACGGATTTCCGCGCATGGTGCTATCACTCTCCTCCACTTTGCCATGGTGTTTATAGTACCATGTGACAATGTCCGCACAGATAATCGTGGCAAACACGATCGCCACACGAGCAGGCCACGAATCTACATCAAGCCACAAGACAAGCCAAGTGATGATTGATCTATAAGAGAATATCATTGTATGCCAACGCATCTCTGGCCATATGATGTTGTAAACCTTGTTCCTGCGATTCGACAGGATGAATTGAAAGCTGGTAATGTGAAGTGCGGCATGCACACCGATCCATGCTAGATCATACCAAGCGTCTAGGCCTTCTTTATCACGTCTGGTTTTAAAGCCCATGTTTCCTGTGGCATGCAAAAGATACATTCGCCACATCATGTGTCCAAGTGCTAGAAAGCCAAAGATCTTGTGGGCATGTGCGAATCTGCCATCTTCGTGTGTGCTTAGCCGGTGAATTTGACGCAGGTTCATTGCTAACTGTCAAAACATTTCAAGCTTTATATTGTTTCTCTTCCGAATAAAAAATTGAAAATAACATATACAAAGGGCAGGGTGTAAAATGGCCTCCTCGTATACTGCTTGCAGCTCAACGGATATGGAGTTTGAGTTTGAACAAGACTCGGGTTCCACAGAGACAATTGCAAATGCAAATGCAACTGCAACAAATACAAATACAAACACAGAGGACAACGACAATACAAAAGCTGATTGTGATGTTGAAGCCTCAACAGATGCAGAGGAGACTGCTGATGACACTGTGCAAGGGGACACAGCACAGGTGCAAGAAGCCGAGGATGATGAGCCCGAGTACCATCCAAATGTGATCAAGTGTTTGCGTCTTGTCAACACAAAGCTAAAGACAGCGGCACAAAAACAAAATGATGAAGTAGTGGATGTGCTCTTGGACAGCATGCGAGTGCTGATAAAGATGATGCCTTAACATACCAGTGGCAACTTTGTATAGTATCAAGCAAGCAAGCTGATAGAGTTTGAAAATACAAAACGCTAAAAACAACCTTCCTCTGTGTTGTACATTGTATGCGCGTACACAATGTGCGTTGCATATCGTCAATAGACTTTGTACATCATGTTTAATGATCATGGATTACATTGATGTGTTTTCTGGCATTGGAGGTATCAGTCTAGCTCTGAAAGGCTACGTCAACACCGTCCTTTATTGTGAACAAAATGCATATTGTCAAGCAGTGTTGACCGAAAGAATGAAACAAGGCACGCTTGACAAGGCGCCCATCCATCCCGATATCAAGACACTATACATGCCAAATGGCTCTAAACCCAGGATGATCGGTGGTGGTTTTCCCTGCCAAGATATCAGTGGCATTGGCCTGCAAAAAGGCATCGAAGAAGGTGAGCGCTCATCCCTTTTCTTTGAGATAATGCGAATCGTAGATGAATGCAAATCTATCGACTTTGTGTTTCTAGAAAATGTTGCCAACATTTCAAAATGCGGCATGAAAGAGGTTGTGACTGAGCTCAAGAAGCGTGGCTTTAACTTTCAATGGCTGACGCGCAGTGCATCTAGTATGGGTGCACCTCATGTACGTAGTCGTTGGTTCTGTCTCGCAATTCGCGAAGGTTGTGTATTCCCTGATCTTGATCTTGAAGAACTTGATGCAGACACACCAGATTTCGATTGGTCAAAAGAGCCATGTCCTCGCAGCACTTTCGAAAGGTATGTGTCCAAACATTTCCTGCAATTTATACAAGGCATAACTTTGTTTCAAGAGAGAACTGGAGCTCTGAAGTCGAGCTCAGAAATTATAGGCAGACCCGCTTATCATAGACAATCATCGTGTGGACCTAGCATATCAAAAGAGAGTCAGATATTCATGAAGAATAATTTGCAATGTACCTCTGACATGAATCCGAGTGAAATTGAGCATAGACGTAGAAATGTATGGACTTGTCTTGTTGAGAGGCACATACATCGAGATATGTACAAATACATTATTGGAAACCCGGACATAGGACATGAATATTTCCAAGAGCATGTTTTGCGTGGTGTGGTGTGACATTTGCTGATATTGCTGGCTGTGATGAAGCCAAGGCAGAGGTCAAAGAGATTGTTGACTTCCTGAAAGATCCGGCAAAATACAACAAAGTGGGTGCCAAAATTCCAAAAGGATGTCTGCTAGTGGGAAGTCCTGGCACTGGAAAGACACTGCTTGCAAAGGCAATCGCTGGTGAAGCTGGAGTGCCCTTTTTCTATGGGAGCGCAAGTGAGTTTGTTGAAATGTTTGTGGGTGTAGGTGCCACAAGAATTCGAGATTTGTTTGATAATGCCAAAAAGCAAGCGCCTTGCATTGTATTCATTGACGAAATCGATGCCATTGGGAAAGCTCGTGCTAATGGCTTTCAAATGGGTGGGGGCAATGATGAGCGTGAGCAAACCATTAATCAACTGTTGACAGAGATGGATGGATTCGAAGGCAACTCGGGTGTGATTGTTCTAGGTGCGACAAACAGAGCCGATATTTTAGATGATGCACTCATGCGTCCTGGTCGGTTTGATAGACGGGTCACGATTGGTCTGCCAGATGTGCGAGGTAGGCGCGACATTCTGACGATCCATTGCAAGGATAAACCGATTGGTGAGGACGTGGACCTGATGTCAGTGGCCAAAATCACGGCTGGATTTAGTGGTGCGGACCTGGCTAATTTGGCGAATGAAGCTGCTATTCTGGCTGCACGTGTTGACAGAGAAACAATTTGTGTTGCGGATTTCGAGATGGCGTTGGAGAGGATTGTTCTGGGTCCAGAGAGAAAGAGTGCTGTCATTACGGCTGAAAAGCGCCGAGTGGTTGCGTTTCATGAGGCTGGTCATGCGCTTGTGGCGCTTCGTACAGGAAACGAGGAACCTTTGCGCAAGGTGACAATTGTGCCCAGAGGCAAAGCGGGTGGTGTCACTTACTTTGAGCCAAATATGGATAATATCGACTCGGGTTTGTATACGAGGCGGTATCTGGAAAACAAGATCATGATTGCTCTGGGTGGCAGGGCTGCAGAGGAGATTGCATTTGGTGCGTTGAACATTACAACAGGCGCGAGCGGTGACTTTCAAGTGGCAACGGGCATTGCACGAAAAATGGTGATGGAGTTTGGGTTCTGTGGCGATTTGGGACCCAGTAGTTGGACTAGTGCTGGTGCAGATGGTGGCATTTCAGTGAAAGTGGCGAATACGATTGATAGCGAGGTGTTGGCCATCTTGAAGCAGGCATATGCAAGGACTGTGAACTTGCTGCGAAACAACGAAGGCTTGCTGAACAAGCTGGCTGGTGCGCTGCTAGAGAAAGAGACGCTGTCGGCTGACGAGGTACATGCAATTGTGGGACTCAAGAGAAATTGATTATTTGATTCTTTTTTGTATTGTGTTTGTGATTCAAACATGAAAGCATTTAAAGCAGATGGGATTATTTTGTTCATCTATGAAAGATTTCAGCTGGTTTAGAAGCTCTTTACCTAGAGACACAAAAGAGAAAACTATTGAATGCATCGACTATTACAATTTGGCTAAGGATAGGGTCAAAGTACAGTCGTTGATCTTGAAAGATCCTTCCATATTGTTTCGGGTTGTAGGCGAAGAGGCGAACTGCATGTGTGGAGGGACATGTGGCAATTGTGAATTTGATGATATTACTTTCTTTGAGCTTGTGATACGAGAGAAAAGCGTCACCGAAGACGATTTATTGCAAGTTGCAAAACAAGTCGATATTGATTGGTTCAAAATTTCATCCCATGTGCCGCTGAGCAATGAAGCTCTAGCTCTTTATAAAGACAAGGTGGATTGGAAAAGCGTGTCAAGCAGCTGGATGTACAAGAAAGATGCTGAATTTGTGGAAAGGTTTTGGGAATACATGGATTGGTCAAAGACAAATTGCGTGGATTTGGATGAGAAGCAGGTTGAAAGCTTGGTATTTCAAAGAAAGCTCGTGCCGATTTCGTTTGCAATATCGAAAAAGCTGCTAACGGACATGCATGTGAAAGAATATCTTAGCTTAGTGCTGCAAGAATGCAACGGACTCTTGAAACACTATGGTAGCAAGTTTGTGGAATCGTTGGATGATGAGACTGGTATGATCAAGGACAAGGTGCTACAATGTGCCAATAAGTTCACAGACTCTTGTATAGCAATGCGATATACACCTAAAAAATATGGCCATGTTGTGAAGTTTTGCTTGGACAAAGCAGGTAAACACGGACTGCATACATGGTGGGACTTTTTGAACAGCTGCAGGCCCAACGAAGCATTCATCGAAACATATGTTGTGGATTCTGCAGATGCTGAAACTTGGAGCTTTCTATCAAAAGGAAAGATTCCTCTGTCAGACGGCTTTGTCTCGAAATACTTTGAGCTGCTCAACTTGCACGAGCTCCTTCTATGGAAACAGTTCGATGTGAAGCAACTTCCATTGGAAAAGATCCAGTTATCTGTACTATGCAAATATCAGAAACTCACACCAGAGTTTGTTGAGTCGTCTCTCCTTATGTAAAACAAACACAAATGTATGTAAAGAGACATGACATTATGTGGCAATAATGTTGTAAATTGCGAGTATAAATTGACCGAGTGTCACACAGGGTATCACATAAATATCTTTGTTTGGGTACACCTTGTCATCAGAGCAGATTCGCGTGCTTGTGAGCAGCCTGAGGCATGTGGATCCCATGATTCGAAGGCAAGCTTATGAGCCGATAGCACTGTACATGGGCGTGCTTCAGGCTGAGCTGGATGTGGAGTTTGTGCGTGTTGCGGAAGCCATGGATCCACCCAGGTGGGAGCAGAGGCACAACACAAGTCGCATCAGCATGCACCGCATGTCATGCACAGTCGAGGCTCGTTTGATCAAGAGCAACCATGACTTTGACCATGCCTTCTAGGCCAAGCACCATGTCAGCGTACCGAGAGCTGAGTGATGGCCGGATCAGTGAAGCCAAGAGAGATGCGGAAGCTCTGAACAAGCAGCATGGGCTTGGTCCGCAGTAGGTGCGCCTGTTTTTTGGAATAACTGGATGGCACTTGAGGGCTGCTGGTGCGCACTTGAGTCTGCTGAGAAAAGATATGTTGATGATTAAAAAGATGGATGGAAGATCAGTAAGCAGTGGCGCATTGTTGCTTGCAGCAGTCAGCACTGGAAACCTGAGTATGTTGCGAGCAGCTTTACAAAGACCGCAAAGCCAAGAAGACATGGCATGCGCAATGCAAGTTGCTTGTCAGTTTGGAGATGTTGATGTTGTGAAGAAGCTGCTATCCAAGACTGACTACAAGCCATGTCGCCATGCAATGTGGGCAGCATGCACTGGAGGTCACCAAGGCATTGTCCAGTTGTTGATGCAACATGACAGATGTAGAGCATGGTATTTGTGAGCGCCATGGCCATTCGGGCATGCTCAAGGCGCTTGGTGAGCAGCGTGAGCCGCATCAAGTGTAGCTTTGGTTGCATTCAGCTCTTGGTTGACTGAAGCCTGCCGTGCCATCCAATATTCGAGCTCGACGCGCTTGTGTGAGTAGGCAGTGGTGTTGGGACTTGACGCCACGCACTGCAGACTTGCTGAGCTGAGCACAATTCAGCAAGTTCAATGCTGGTGCCTCACTTGGACCCAACGCCCTTTCCCGGCACCTGGGCAACCTGCATCTTGGCGAGCTGCTCCTCGATGGAAGAAAGCTTGCCCATCACCGTCTTCTGCAGCTCAGCCGTCTTGGCGTCC
>JAWZTI010000755.1:0-13178 GCA_039880955.1 Chlamydomonas urium
GCCATAGCCGCCATAGCGACCGTAGCCGCCATAGCCGCTCAGCTTCCTCCCGTGACCCCAGCCGCCGCCATAGCCGCCATAACCGCCGTAGCCGCCGTAGCCGCAGCAGCCCATCTTGCGCACCTTCTCCTTATCTTGCAGGTCTGCACGTTTCAGAGCACACATGCAGGGCAGGACGCAGCTGCTGCTGCTCAGGCAGCTGAGAGGCACAGGCAACCACCAGGTTTCCCGAAACATGAGCAGCCGTTAACCACAGACGCCAACAACAACAACAGGCGACTGCCTTGACAGCTGCAGGCTGCACGATCAAGTGATGACGACAGCAACGCCACAGCCCAGGGCGCACTGCAGCTCTCTGCCCTCTTGCACCTGAAGACAAATCTCAGTGCATCATCCTGCACAACTCCTTCCCTTCATGCACTCACCGTCTGCAGCGTTCAGCTTCCTGCCGTAGCCCCAGCCGCCTCCATAGCCTCCATAGCCGCCGTAGCCGCCGTAACCGCCGTAGCCCATCTCACGCACCCTCTCCTCTTCCTCAAGGTCTGAAGGATTGGAGCCAACATGAAGGGCAGGAAGCGGTGGAGGCTTGTCAGGTGGGTCACCGTGAACGGTCTTGAGACACAGCAGAGCAAGCTAGCAGGGCTGTCCAGCCAAGTCAGTGCAGCCGCGTGCCCAGTCACGCTTGAACCACCCTGCACAGCCCGTGCCACTTGCAGCACTCACCAGCTGCAGCGTCCATCCCGCGCACTCGTTCATTGTCATAGGCATCATCGTCCGCCTCACGCACCTTGTCCTCCTTGCTGCTGTCAGCCAGCTTGCGGTGCTGCACTCTGCAAACGGCGCAGAGAGGCAGGGTGGACATGGTAAAGGGTCAGCAGAAGGCACCAACCATTTGCTGATGAGTCAAGGGCCTGAAGCTCCTGTGTGTTGCAGGCAGTGGGAGGCGGCACTGAGCACAACAAGGTGAGCGGCCGGAGCATGGCGAGCAGCTGGCTTGGAGCAAGGGGAAGCTCCCTCAAAACTGCAAAGGGCCAGCTAGCTGCAGCTTCCCGGGGAGGGCGGCGGGAGCAATGCCGACGCCCCTGTTCGAACAGGGGCGTTGGTACCGTCGGTGGTTACTGGCAGGGCTAGGGCCAGGTCTTTTGCGCCCGGGGCCCAGGTGCAGCGAGCAACAGGCAAAGCAGCGCGCCACGGCGGAGGGGGAACATTTGTCTGGCCGCTCAACAACTTGCCAGATTGCATGCAGTTTGTGAGATAGGGCTCTCAGGCATCGGCTGCGTGGCTTCGCTTGAGCAGCTTGTAGCGGAGAAGCAGACCCGGTCTCGCCGTAACCCGCTGTGGGTGCCAGCGCAAACACTCACGTGGGTGCGATCGTGGTGGCCGCGGAAGCGCACTTCGACGCCACGAGCAGCGCTGCGGCCAGCAGCAGCAGCAGCAGGCCTATCAGAGGGCGGGCGCGGACGGCTCGCCTCATCGCGCTGGGCTTCGGAAACTGGACTGCAGCGGAAAGTCCGCTGCGTTGAAGATGCGTGGGCAACGCACCAAGGGAGCATCCCTGCAGTATCCAAGTGCAGCATCTGTGCAGCTGCAGCTTGTTGTTCTGCCTCTTGCTGGCGGGTGCGGCCAGGGCATGTACTGCCGCGCGCTGGACATGACATCGCTCAAAGAAGAAAGAGGCGGCAGGGGTGCTGTTGATGCCCCAACAGGCCTGTGCCCCAGCACACCTTGGGGTGGACCGCAGCAACGTGGTTAATTAACCACATCTTCACGAGCGAGGCAGCGCTGGCTGGTGATTCGGGTAAGGCTTTTACGTTCACGACAGGAGCATGGTGCAGTTGCGCTGCCAACCATGGGCAAGGCGGCAGGCGGGTTGCTGGCCTGTAGCAGTGTGCACAAGGCTCAATTTCTGGTCAGGGTTGTTGAATTGCGAGTTCTTTCTATCACTCCCGTGCAGGGGGCATGCATGAGCACCGCACCATCTACTACCCTGACAACTGCAGTCACATGCCATAGATCGCCACATGCTTAAGCCATGCTTGGCATGGTTGCATAGCACCACAGGCGGCTTTTCGGCCTTGAGTGTGGTGCGCACGTGCTGAATTGATGGACTCCTGCCTTGGTTGTCCAGGTGCTGCTCGGCATTGGTACGGTCTGTCCACAGGTGCACCCTACCAATCCCGAGCAGCACCTCGGCACGTGCGCACTGCTGTAGTTCTTGGCTTCGCGACCAATCACCGCATCACAATGCCTTGGGGCGCACTGTCCTTCAACTCTGCGTTGAACTGATCATGAGCAGTTGAATTGTGCCAGCAGCTGCGATGCAGGTGACTGCTGCCTACATAAAGAACTCAGATGGAGGCTTGATCCCTTCTGCTCATTTTGTGAGTCGGAGACAGCTGTTGGCAGCGCCAACCAGCAGGGAAGAAGGAGCAGCAATGCTGTGCCCCTGCAGTTGAGCCTGACAACAGAGTGAAGCTACTGAGCGATGTTCCAAGTGGCATTATGCGCGCGATTATGACTGCCTGACCACCCTGCCCTTCGCATTACATTCCGCATTGCGCAAAACAAGCAGCTTGCAGCGCCCGATGTGCTGAGTTCTCATCTCATGTGCGTCGTGGGGTAGGCCGCTGCAGGCGCAGGAAGGGTATTGCGAGTTTGCCAGCATTGACACTGGCGCCCTTGCTGCTTGCATGCACGCAGTGATAAAGCACGCCTTCGCGGCGTGCTGCGGGCAGAAGAAGGCGGACGAGCGCACTGGCGGCCACTGCCAGGGAAACCAGGCTATGAGGCAGTCAAGGGCGTCTGTGGATGAGAAGATTGGTGCACACAAGCAGCCAGCGGCACAGCGGCCGTACCTGCCAGGCTTCCACATGGCCTCTGACGCCAGCAAGCGCTGAGCAGCAGCCCACTGCAGCAACGTGAACCTGCAGCCAGCATGCCAAACATGCACCGAGTGGGCCCAGACGCTGTGCATGACGGTGCTTGCCAAAGGCCCTGTATCTGCAGGAAGCACGCGAGCTGCCTGAATCTCTTGTCGCCTCACAGCAAGCCTACAAGCCTGCACAGGCTCTGCTTACGGGGCTGCCACAGCTGTGGGTCCAACTCGTTGAATGTTTGCATGTTTGTACCCAACCCTTGTTGTCCAACACTTCGCGGGACTTGCAAAAGAGTCACGTGATTTACAATTCAATGGACCGATGTGCAGTGCATTTGTATCAGCTTGCTACAGACATATTTACTCAAGCCTGACCCGCAGCCACGGAATTGAATCAACTAACACACTATGCGTCCACCCCATCCTACAGAAGCCACAAAAGCAACACCACGATGAAAGGAAGCATGTACGCTTGCAGAGCTCGCGCGTCAGCATCCAGTAGGTGCCCATATCCTAGTCTTGCCCAACCACATACTGTGTGCAAAGCCGCATCACAGGACAATGTGGGGCGAGTTGAGGGTGGTTGCCGAAACAGGCACCATAGGGTGCGGCTGCAGCGCGCCCTCCACATCGCCAATCCAGTACTCGCTGATCTTGGTGCCCAGGTACCAATCGATGGTCCTCTTCAGGCCATCCTCCCAAGAGGTGCGCTCAACCCAGCCCAGAGTAGCCAGCTTGTCGCTGCCGATGTAGTAGCGCCTGAATGTACGTGCAAGGGGACGCAGAGAGAGGGGGGCGGGCGAATGAAGCAGCAGCTTAAGCGTCAAGTGCATCATGCAGTTCACCGCAGGTGATCAACAGCTGGAGACGCAGCTGGGACGCACCTAAACCACCTCGCCCTGTTGTTAATCACGGGCATCGAACCTTGCCCCAACCCATGCCCACACCATGCACAGGACCAACCTCTGCCCCCCGCAAACCGCATGCCTACGTCCAGGCCTGTGCCCACTCGCCTGTCGTTGAAGGCGCGGTCCTTGACATTGACAATCTTGGCGGTGGGCAGGTTGAAGTGCTTGGCGATGTCCGCCGCGACTTGCGCCACGGTGCGCTCGCGCTCGGTTCCAATGTTGTACACCTCGCCAACCTGGCCCTTGTGCAGCACGCAGTCAAACGCCTCGGCCACGTCCTCCACAAACAGGTAGCTGCGGATCGCGCTGCCGTCGCCGTGCAGTGGCAGCTGCTCCCCGCGTGACGCCAGGATCGTGAACTTGGGGATCATCTTCTCGGGGAACTGGTGAGGGCCGTACACGTTGTTGCCGCGAGTGATGACGATGGGCATCTTATACGAGGTCAGGTACGCCTTGCAGAGCATCTCAGCGCCGGCCTTGGCCGCCGAGTAGGGGTTGGTGGGGTCCAGGTGGCTGGACTCCTGCAGGCCTACGCGCATGGACAAGCACATGTGGCAGGGTCGGGTCAGAATAACAGCAGGAAGCCAGCCCCTGGGCAGACAGGATCAGGGCGTTTGCTGGCAAGCTGCTGCTGCTGTTGTCCGTCAGCCTGCTGTGCCGTGCTGTTCTTGCTGATGTGATCGACACAACCAAGGCAGCTGATGTGACGATGCAACACCTACCCTCATCCTTGCCCAGGCTGGTCTCTCCGTACACCTCGTCAGTGCTGACGTTGATGAAACGGCGGATGTTGCCATACTTGCGGCAGGCCTCCAGCAGCACATGTGTGCCTGCAGGCATGGACATGCATGGCAAAATGGCGAGTGTTATTTTTAGGGTCAAAGGCCAGGCATGACACCCTTCTGTGTGGCAACATGCAGCACCTGAGTGCCGAAACTGGGCGCTTAAGACATCCCCAGCAGTGCACAAAGAAATGATAAGGCTCTTTGTGCGCCTCAGCTTGCTTACCATAGGTGTTGTTCATGGTGAATGCCAAACTGTTGCCAAAGGAGTTGTCGACGTGCGTCTGTGTAGGCAGGCGGAGCACAGGCACAACATGCAGCGTATCAGCCTTGACGGGGAGCAGATGTCAGGTACGCACATTTGAGCCCTGAAAATGCTGCATCATGACACGGTTAGGCAGGCGTGGCTTCCTCTTACCTGTGCGGCAAAGTGCATGACTGTGTCGATGTTCTCTGACGACAGCACGAAGCCGATCAGATCCATGGACTGGATGTCACCCTTGACAAACTGCAGGCAGGCATGTGGCACCAACACCGGTCAAAGATGCCAAAATTCCCTGCATTGGGTTTGATCGCACCCTAGCAAGGGATGGCGCACGCAGGGCAGCAAGCGTAGCATGCATGCTGGAATGTTTGTGAGCGACAAACCGTCACATGCTACTGCTGCCACAGCTGCGTGGCATGCATGCTTGAATTTTGAAGCTGCCCCAGGGCGACTGGTTAAGGCACCTTGAAGTTGGGACACTTCTTGATGGAGCCAAGGTTCTGCAGGGAGCTGCAGTAGTCAAGCTTGTCGAGCACCACCACCTGCATGCATGCAGAGGGACACCCAATAGGGTGCATGGGTCAAGTTAAAGACAGCTGTGCTTTCAATGCCTGCGGGCCTCGGCTTGAGCAGATCGAGCGAGGATCAAGCTTTCGAAAGAGGCGGATGACCTGCCTTGTAGTCTGGGTGCAGCTTGGTGAGGCGAATGGCGACATGCGAGGCAATGAACCCGGCCCCGCCAGTGATCAGGATCGCCCGAGGCGTGTAGCTCTCGGTGCCGTTTGCGCCGTTCTCAGCCATGGCTGTAGGTGGTCAGGTGGAGTTGAAGCGGTTCCCGGAGTGGCAGCTGGTGCGCAGGGGTGGCATCACTTGAGAAATTACACGTTCCACACCCAAAACAAACTTAGATACACAACGGTTGGGGGTGCATTGAATCAAAAGATGTGCATGGGTGCTTCTTCATCTCTGCACAACGCCGCAAACATGTTTGAGGCATGCGCTGTCCAGCAAACAAAATTGAGGGTGTGGGCAGCGTGCATGGCGCCATGCTGTTGTTTCCTGACGCAAGCCCCCGCTGGACCGTAGCTGCTTTGCATCTGAAGCCCTAACCGCAGATACGGACGTAGCACGCGCCCAGCGCCGCACTGCCGAGCGCGCGCATGGTTTTGGCGCTTGAACTGGTGGAAAGCGCCAACAACACAAGCCACAACAACACATCAACTTCAGAAGTAGTGCAGTGAGGCATCAGCCTTAGCTTGCGCCATGAACGGCGTGAACAGCATCCTGTACTTGGAAAACTTTGTGGAGGGCACAACATACTTCCCGCAAGAGCTGCAGCGCCACCTCAACACCATCAAATCACTGGACGACAAATGCTTGGAGCTGTCAGACATAGTGCAACAGAACGTGGCGCAGCTGATGGCCATGCCACCACAACACCAGCACGGCGCCACGGACGAATACATGCAGCTGTCACAGAAGGTGGAGACGGATCAGCGCCTGCTGCTGCAGTTTGCAGAGGAGAAGGTGCAAGTGGCCCAGCAGGTGTATGACCTCATAGAAACGCACGCCGTGGAGCTGGAGAAGCAGATTGAAGACCTGGAGGGGGACTTGAGAGCGTCTGGCCTGGATGGCGGTGCATTAGAGTCCTTTTACGGCACGCCTGGCTTCGTGCCTCTGGACTCAATACGGGGCCGCATGCCCAAGTTGGAAGAGTGGTCAGCGATGGCAGCAACACCCGGGGGTGTGCTGGACGCGCCCCTGCCGCCCATGCCGAATGTCAAGCGCACCACCTCAACGGTCGCCCAGAAGGCATCCCAGAAGCGACCAAGGGAGGAATCGGAGCCTCCGCCGACTGTCGCTGCCGCGGTGCCGGGTGCAGGGGTGTCGGTGGCGTTGCCGTCAGCCTCAGTGCCAGCAGTGGCGCCGGGCGGTGCGACGCCGGCGCTTGCGGGCGGTGCTGCGGCCACGGCGTCTGGCAGCGCCAGCCAGAAAAAGCGTGCGCTCAAAAGCGTGAGTGTGCTCCTTGCCTAAATGTGCGCCGTGCCAGGGACAATCACGGCAGGGGCGCCGTGGTAGGCGAGATGCGCTGCTGCACAGCTGTGTTGAGCCTGCTTTGGCCACTTTGATGCAATGCAGTGACCAAGCTGTTTGCACCTGGTAACCCTTGGCTGACAAACCCCTTGAAGCACCCCAATCCATCCCAGGCCCAACGCTCGCTGCTCGTTTGCTGCTATCGCCCCCCACAGACACAGTCCCTTGGCTCGCTGTTCAACTCAGGCGCCTCTGTGGACGATCCCGCCTATGCGCCAGCGGGCATGGAGCAGGACGCTGTTGAGGTGAGGGTCGCAACAGGCAGAGGTTGAGCCCTAGAGCGTTATCAAGGGTGGACAGACTGGTGTCACATCATGATCGGGGACTTGAAACTGCTTGAAGTGTGTATGAAGCTGAAGCGCGGCCCCTACATAGCCACAGCGCTGCAACACACAAGGGGTGGGGAGGCAGCAGGAAGCGACCATCTGTCAAGGTTGGCAGTGGGGGTAGGGGGGGCGGCACATATATGAGCGCCAGCGCACGGTGCGCCAGCATCGGATGCCAATGGGCGCTTGCTCTGTGGCTGCTTGTCCCCGCTCAACCTCCTTTCCCCTTGCTCCATGCGCAGCAACCGCCCTTAGTTGGCTTCCTCACGCCGCCGCCCCCGGGCCTGCTGCCCGCCGCGCCCAAGCCCCAGGCCCTGGGCAAATACCTGTATGTGCATGACATCACGCACGCACTCAAGGGTCGCCATGCGGAGCTGTTCTGGCCTGATGATGGAATGTGGTACCTGATTGAGATCCAGGTCTGTTGTCCCGCTTTAGAGTCAACTTGGGTCCTGGCTCCAGCTTCACTCATGGCTTGCGCTGTGTGATTGGGGCCTGCTGGCTAAGACAAAAACAGTCACTGCAGCAGCTGGTCGCTCCTGTGCTCTTGGCATGCCCTTTTCATCGCCTTGGTGGCAACTTTGCGTGCTGCCCCATCGTCCCTCGTTTTACATTGTCATTTGCAAAGCTCACTTGTGTACTTCCTGTTCTCATGCAGGATGTGCACATAGATACCAAGATGGCAACGATTGTGTATACGACTGGCGAGGTGGAGACACTAAACCTTGAGGAGATTGCAAGAGACATGCACATGTCCATCATCAATTGACAGCATCTGCTAGCAGACACAGCTTGGCGCATGCTCTGAAATGTTGCATATATCTTTCTTTGGACGACCTCGCCCCACAATCACTGTGTTAATTGTCACTGACTGCAAAAGCCGCCAAGTCAAATCACTGTGTGCAGCCCATTTTGGAACACGCTATGTTACACTGGCACGAGCGATGGTCATAACTCTTGCTGCAGACCTCTGTAGCAACAGTTATACTCAGCTGGCACATCTGATCCCCGCCACACCTTGCGCTGCTGTCTGCGTGCAGCGCTTGTCTCGCTGTGCTGTGTCGCGCAAGGCTCAGCTCAGCTGAACCAGCAGTTGCTAGGCACGAATCGCGCTCTGCTGTCCTGCTGCAAGTGCTGGTTGCGGGGCTTTCCACACTGCATCAGGCACTGCTACAGGCACTGATTGCGGCACCAGGCGCTGTAGGAGGCACTACTCGCGCACTGCAACAAGCCCTGTTGCAGGCACCGGGTCAACCACTGCCCTGCATCAGGCCCTGCGTCAGGCTCTGGCTACGGGCATTGCCGCATTGCATCAGGCGCTGCTGCAGGCTCTGGTTGTCGGCCCTCCTACACTGCACCAGGTGGTGCTGCGGGCACTGATCAGTGCGGCTCGAAGCACTGCCAGGAGCCCTGCTGCAGGCACCGGCTCGACCTCTGCACTGCAAACACGCGCTGCTGCAGACATCAGTCAACCCCTGCTGCGCTGTACCCAGCCCACTGCTCGAGGCAGAGATCACGCTTTGCTGCGCTGCGCTAGGCCCTGCTGACTGGGATGCCGCTGCGCTCCAGAAGCATCCGCTGCCCCTTGGCTCGCACCCGCTGTCTGTGCCTGCGACAGGTGGGCAGGGGGACGGGCAAGGCAGCGGGTCAGGTGAGCATGAGGTCATGATGTAGCCGATGGCATCACATTGGCACAGGACTGACTTGGGACAGGCAAAGTAGCGGGTCAGGCACGCAATGAGGCTATAATGCAGTCAGTGGCTCGTCAGCCGTGGCATAACAATCGCACCCTACTGGCTGCTCACCTCGTCTAGAGCGGGACCGCAAGTGCCGTTGGAGGAGCAGCTTGGCCCGCACCCTACGATGCTGCCTTTGGCCGCAATGAAACGGCTCGCACTGCCCGCGCCGGCTTTCCCTGCTGCCCCCTCTGCTGCCTTCGGCCCGCCCACCGCCGTCCCTGCTGCTGCTGCTGATGGCGAAGGCTTTGGCGCAACGCCCCTCCATCTGCACGTGCAGGCAGGGGCCGCGATCAGCGGCAGTTTTAAGCTGTTGCAGGTTGTGGAAGCTGGTGCCGCGAGCAGGCCAGCACTCCTGGTCAGTTTTGAAGCAGGCATGCAAAGCATGAAGCTCCAAGCAGCTGCACCCAACTCACTGGTCTATGCGCTGCTTCCAGTAACGAAAGGTGACCCACTCCTTCTTTACCCATGTGAACCAGCCTGCAGCGACATCCATGGGTCTGTGGTCACGTCATGGGCAGGGAGCGGTCTGGCGGCAGGTCAAGACGGCTGTATGCCTCACCATACGAGTGCAGCACGCCCAGCAGGAAGGGAAGCAGCAGGTTCATGGGAACGCAGATGGGGCCAATGCAGATCACGGGCATGGCTACTGCGGTACCAGCGTGCACTGCCCTTGTGATTTTTAGGGAACGCATGCACGACATCGCAAAAACTTTCCTCACGCCACGTTCACACAAGTTGGCATGGAGTTGTTGCAGAAAGGTCACGCACAGCAGCAGGTTGCGCGATCGGTCACCATGAGCACCAACGCTCGCCTTGGCATGGCCAAGGCCAACAAAACCGACAATCTGTTCAAGGGCTTATCCGTGCTGCGCGATGAGGAGCGCAAAGCCAAGGCGGCTAGCGAGCCAAAGGTCGTTGACAAGGCCATGCAGGAATACCTGAAGGGCAAATACGGGGAGGGAGGGTCGGAACCGCCAGTGACTTCGGAGTATGCAGAGGCCAAGAAGAGGAGGAAGAGGAAGAAGGATGGAGAGGGGGCAGCAGCTGTCAGCTTTGCGGGTGGCGCCATCAAGGTGGTGGACCAGGACGTGTCGGGCTTTGGAAGCCGCAGGCGGCCACCCACCAGCTTCTCAGACGAGGAGGAGGACGATGACTGTGAGTCACGGGGCTGTGGAGGGCCATGCGGGGTGTGAGGCCCATGCGAGATCAATGCATGGAGAAGGAGTGGCGGTGAACGGCTGAAGTCTGAACGCCAAGGATGGGGCTTATTGCACCGGGCGCCAAGGGGCCATGCAGGGGCAGGGGCGGTTGTCTATGCCATGCCATGGGGTACAGAAGCGCCATGCATCACCAGGGGGGGTCATGCAAGGTGGATGCGTTCTTTTGTTGCCTGATGCATGAAGCTGTGTGCTCTTAGCTGCCTGGCTTATGGCCCTGTGTGCTGTCTGTTGCTCTGCAGTTCGCCCCGTCGTGGCCAATGCTGAGGAGGCCAAGGCGATGGTAGCTCAGCTGCAGAGGGTGAGGGGGGGTTTCGGTCATGAGTTTCAGGGGAGAATAATGCCGAGACAAGGATAAGGATTATGAGTGGAGAGCAGTGGGGGAACCAGGATAAGGAATGCGAGGGGGAAAGGGTCTGGGGACAAGGATAAGGAATACAAGGGGAGAAGGGTGCGGGACAGGGGTGATGAACGAGATAGAAAAAGCGTGCAGGGACCAGAGAATAGCTTTGGAGGTGAGCCAGCAATGTTGAGAAGGCGCTGGCAGCTCAGCTGGAGAAGGCGAGGCGGAGGTTTAGGGTCAGGAATAAGAGGGGCGAAGTGTGCGAGGACAAGGGTTAGGAACAAGAGGGGATAGGAGTGCAGGGAGTAGGACGAGGATTGTGAGGAGAGCAGGGTGCAGGCACAACGATCAGGAAGACGAGGGGACAGGCGTGCGGGGACAAGGGCTGAGGAATATGAGGGGACAAGGGTGCGGGGACCAGGAATTAGCAGCGGAGGTGAGCTAGGAATGCTGGGAAGGCGCTGGTAGCTTAGGCGACTTCGGTTAGAAGACGAGGTCTACCTGACTACCAGCTGCCTTCTCTCCTCCTGATTGCCCTCTGAGCTCACGTGTTCACATGGCATCAAAACCTGGCTGCTGCATGTGACGCGCTGCCACCACTACCGCTAATGCCACCCTGCTACTACCGCTCTGCCGCCTCCTGCCGAGTAGGGCAAGCGCTAGCCTGCTGCTGCTGCTGATGCCACCGATCTGCCGCCTCCTGCCCAGTACAGCTATCGCTAACCTGCCGCTGCCACTGATGCTGTTGATCTGCCGCCTCCTGCCCAGTACAGCTATCGCTAACCTGCCGCTGCCGCTGACGCCGACGCTACCAATCTGCCACCTCCTGCCGAGCACAGCTATCGCTAACCTGCCGCTGCCACTGATGCTTTTGTCGCTGCCGCTGCCGCTACCGCCGCCTCCTGCTGTCCATCGCCTGTGACGTGCAGTCCAAGAACTTCTACGGGACGCGGGAAGACGGCAGTGGCTGGGTGTCGGCTGAGGAGCAGCGGCGCCGTGACGCAGCAGCGGCGACAGCGGCGGCGGTAGCAGGCCGCAGCGAGGTTGATCGAGGGGGCCCGAGCGGCGGCAACGCGTCGCCCCCTCGCAGGGTGCGGGCCAGGCATGACTCGCCGGATCCCTCCCCCCCACGCAGACCTGGTGCACGGGATGATGTGTCTCCACCTCGTAGGTCAGGTGCGGGGACAGGGGATGTTTCCCCACCCCGGCGGCCTAGGGGCAGGCATGACTCGCCAGATGCCTCACCCCCTCGTAGACCTGGGCCAGGGGCAGGGGCGAGCGATGCCTCTCCTCCTCGCCGCCCCAGCGCCCGCGAAGGTGCTTCACCGCCTCGCCGCGTCAGTGGCCGCCACGATTGCTTGCCGGATGCCTCCCCTCCTAGGCGAGTGGGCAGGGACAGAGATGCGTCCCCCCCTCGCAGGGCAGGGGCAGGGGCGAGGGATGCGTCCCCCCCTCGCAGGCCTGGGGCAGGGGCAGGGGTGAGGGGNCGTCCTCCCCTCGCAGGCCAGGGGCAGGGGCAGGGGTGAGGGATGCGTCCCCCCCTCGCAGGCCAGGGGCAGGGGCAGGCGCGAGGGATGCGTCCCCTCCTCGAAGGCCAGGGGCAGGGGCAGCAGCGAGTGGCAGGTACGATTCACCGGACTTCTCCCCTCCTCGCAGGCAGGCAGCGGGGGCAGCAGGGGCTAGGTCAGGGCGGCACGACTCGCCCCCCGACGCATCCCCTCCGCGAGGTGGTCGCGACAACGGCAGGACGGATTCAGGCAGCAGGTTGGTGTGGACATGTGTGGGAGGGTGTGGGGATGTGTGGGATGGAGCGTGTGAGTGTTGCTGCACATGACGTCGACTCCTCCACCCACTACGTGCATCATACTGCGTCACAGGCGTTTGGCGGAGGCCTGCGGGGCATAAAAGCTATTTGTTCACATGCTGCGTATCCCTCACTCGGACCACCTGCAAGTGCCTAACCTGTGGTCACTCAAGTGTACTGTACATTTAGTATTTGTACCACTTCACCACTGCTACACTGTCATCAGATGTTGGATACTTGAATGATGCTGCTGCCTGCCTGTTCTGACTTGACTCCCTTCCCCCGTCCCCCTGCCCCTCTCCCCCGTTGTGGCTTGCCCTGCAGGCCTGACCGCCCTCGCATGCTGGATGGCACAGCCGCTGGCCTTGTGTCCGCCAGGGAGCTAGCAGACGAGGCACGGCAGATGAAGGAGGCCAATGAGCAGCGCAGGTGTGGAGGGGTGTGGGGTTGTGGGGCAGCAGGTGAAGGGGACCAATGAGCAGTGAAGGTGTGGACAGGTGCAGAGGTGTGGGGTGGCCAGTGAACAGCCCAGCGCAGGTGTGAAGGGATGTGGGGGTGAGGGGTGGCAGATGAACGAGCAGCGCAGGTGTGAAGGGGCATGGGGCGGCAGGTGAGCAAGCAGCGTAGGTGTGAAGGGATGTGGGGTGGTGGGGTGGATCTGATGAGCAGTTAGCCCAAGTAGAGCCTGTCGCTGGAGGACCAGGATGGCGTTTTGCTTGCTTTTCTCCCTTGCTTCCTGTGCTCTAGCCTCCTTTTCCCTAGCTTCCTTTACCCTAGCTTCCTGTGCCCTAGCCTCCTGTACCCTAGCTTCCTTTACCCTAGCTT
>JAWZTI010000756.1:0-21218 GCA_039880955.1 Chlamydomonas urium
CGCCTGCCCCTCCCCTAGGCACCCCTCCTCACCCCCGGCCCTCACCCTGCAGAATCTCAAAGGTCTCATCAATGGTGGGCTCGGGCACAACAACGGGCTGGAAACGGCGCTCCAGCGCGGGGTCCTTCTCAATGTGCTTGCGGTACTCGTCCAGGGTGGTGGCACCGATGCACTGCAGCTCACCACGGGCCAGCGCTGGCTTCAAAATGTTGGCGGCGTCGATTGCGCCCTCAGCGGCACCAGCGCCGATCAGGGTGTGGACCTGCGCAGTAGAGGCAGCAACAGTGGGGGCAAGCCGATCAGCAGGAGGCGTGCCATGGTAAGGGTCCACATCCCCCACTTGCTCCTCTCACCTCGTCAATCATGAGAATGATGTCATCGTTCTGCTTGATCTCGTCCATCAGCTTCTTCAGGCGCTCCTCAAACTCACCACGGTACTTGGTACCGGCAACCAGCAGACCCATGTCCAGGGTCACGACCTGGGGGGACGGCAGGGAAGCAGCAGTACAGCGCAGTCAGCATGCAGCGCCATGCTCCTGTTCTGCCAGGAGTCGTCCCAAGATGACCAGCGTTGCGTTCGCAAGCTTCGCAAATGCCCTGCTTCCATGCCACTGCTGCCTAGATTGAGATTTGCTGCTTGAAAGCCCCACCCTCGTCCCTCACCTCCTCTGCAGCCATGCTCACCCCGCCTCACTGCCATCTCAGCAAATTCCCCGCTGCGCCTGGCCTACACTGCTTTGGTTGCGCTCTGCACGCCTGCTTGCCTCCACCGCTGTGCCGCTCCACACCGGACCCCCACCACCCATCCGCCGGTGCAAGCAAGCCATTTTGTCGCCCCTTCCGACCCTCCCTTACCTGCCTACCTGTCTGTCTATCATCCTTGGCCCCCTGTCCTCTAACCAGCCTTCGTCTCACCTGCTTGCCCTCGATAGTCTCAGGCACATCGCCGCTGCTGATCTTCTGCGCCAGACCCTCAGCCACGGCGGTCTTACCGACACCGGGCTCACCGATGAGGCAGGGGTTGTTCTTTGTACGACGACCCAGAATCTGAATCACACGCTCAATCTGCTTCTTGCGGCCGACCACGGGGTCCAGCTTGCCCTACAGAGCGAGACGAGAGAGTTGCATGCTTGTGAGGTGGCGGGTCAGGCTCAAGGCTGTGGGGATACAAAATGGGGACTGCGGCAACACGACACCATGGTCCAGTGCCAGCGCCAGCAACAGAAGAGTGCCTGACCCCACCCCGACTAGGCCACTCCCCGCACACCAACAGCCACCTGGTCAGTAAAATTGGACAACCTGAGAGCGCCATGCTCATGTAAAATTCTGTTGCTGCTACCCTCCATAGTCGCTCCAGTTTACAGCTGCATGTCAATCTGACCGCAACCATACATGCCGTGCTCCTTTCGACTGGTGCCGCCGCTGGACTGCCCTGCCTGCGCCTGCCCATGAACCTTGATACAGAGGTGTATCCTTGAGCCATAAGGTCGTGGCAAATGGCTGCACCGACATCTCCAGTCCAGCCGGGCGTCGCTGGGCACAACTGGAATGACGCTGCACTGCCCCTCCGCGGTAATAAGATGAGCTCGGAAGAGCGCACCAAAACAGCTGCGCAGTCAGGGTAGCAACCGCTGCCGCCCCTGACCGTCCAATGATGCTTCCCATGCCTTCGCCCTCCCAACAGCACCGTGCCAGCACGCACCTCCAGTGCCTGCTGAGTCAGGTTGGTTCCGTACTCCTGCAGGGTGGGGGTCTTGTTGGAGCCCTGGGCCTGGGAACCACTGCCCACACCGGCGCCAACGGCCTCCTGGGACTCGCCAACCATGCGGATGACCTGCATCACAAGAGGTTCATGCGGGCGCCAAGCTTTGGAAGCGCAGGCCAGAGCTGCTGTGCGTTATGCTTCCAGTCCACAAACTCGAGTTCATGCTCCACACCAAACAATCCACCACCTGAAACAGCAACGCATCAAACCCTGTGCAAACCCTGTGCATGGTCAACACCACTGACCGCATCACTGCATACAGCTGTTCATTCACACCTGGGTGCGGATCTTGGCGGGGTCAGCGCCCAGCGTCTCTAGGACGCGCGCAGCCACGCCCTCACCCTCACGCAGCAGACCCAGCAGGATGTGCTCAGTGCCAATGTAGTTGTGGCCTGTGCAGAGGCATGCAGCGTTTGTCAGACATGTTACAGCAATTGGCATGCTGTGCCTGCTGTGCCGTCGGCGACCGAATCGACCCAAGCCCCGGCTCACCCAGCTGGCGGGCCTCGTCCAGCGACATCTCCAGCACGCGCTTGGCGCGGGGAGTAAAGGGGATCTCCACGGCCACGAAGCCGGAGCCGCGGCCGATGATCTTCTCGACCTCAACGCGTGCATCCTTCAGGTTCACGCCCAGGCTCTTCAGCACCTTGGCGGCGATGCCTGCATGCAATTGAGCGCAATTGACTAGGTTAGCGACCAATCCGGCATGGCGCATGCAGCGATTAAATGGGCTGCGCTGAGTCCTGCGCACCAGTGCTCTCGCCGATGAGACCCAGTAGCAGCTGCTCGGTACCCACGAAATTGTGGCCCAGGCGCCTGGCCTCCTCCTGCGCCAGCATGACCACCTACGCAGAGGGCAGACCCAGCCACACACATGCACAGGTGGCCAACAACCTAAGCGCTGTCTCTAGCTGCGGGCTGCTCGGATCGCGACCCAGCTGCATGCTGGTGACGCGTTGCTGGCCTGCGGCGTGTCCACGGAGAAACTTGGGCGAGCCCTTTCCCCCACTCGACCCCCGTGATATTAGCATTAGCTCCTCCTCCCACCTTGATAGCCTGCAAAACCACAATGTGCACGCGGGCAACATGGTAACGTCAGATGCATGCATCGTCAGTGACCCTCGTTGGGCCATGCACATGGCAGAACCTTGGCCCACGCCACACACAGATGAGCTGGTGCGGTGCGCGCACAAGATCACTCCCTCGCAAGCGGGCTGCCCCTGACCTTCTCCGTGAAGCGCTCGAACATGGCGTTGACGCGCACAGCCCCCCGGCGTGAACGCCTGGAGGATGAAGTGATGGTGGCTGAAGCAGCCACGCCGCCCAGGCGCTGGCCCATGAAGCAGGCCTCAGCCTTCACAGTGGCGCGACGACCACGCACGGAAGCATGCTGCCTGGCTGCGGGCACCGCCAGCCTCGCCTCCTCTCGGGAAGAGGTAGAGGGCAGCGCCGCCCGGCGCCCAAGTGCGAAGGACATGACTGAGAGCTCCCTTGTCGACGAAGAGAGCTGCTCGATAGAGCAAAGTACCTGGACCTCGTGGTGCCAGCACCCTGAACTGTGAAGTGTTGGGAGTGTGGATTGATAATTCCTCACATGAGGGCTTTGAAGCGGTTCCCCCCGCTCTCCCTGACAGGTAGCAGGGCTGGTTAAGAACACACACATCAGCAATTTGCGAGACTCTGCTGGCTGGCGGGTCAAAAGCGAGTGTCACAGCATTGCAGTGGTCACAGCAACACACCGTCCAGCTGGCGGAGCCTCACTCACACCGCTAGTGGGTAGATCCTGAGGCCAAGCCCAGACGTCCTTCAGAGCTATCAGCATGGCAGCGCCAAGTGGTCGTGCAGCACAGAGGGATCAACAAGCCGAATTGAGATCGTCTTACAGGTTTGCTCCAGAGATGGGTCTGGTGCACACCGGTGCCACAGGCAGAACATCAAATGCCTTCCTGCATACAGGCCGCCCTGCAAACGGTGAAACAAAAGCGGCAAGAGAAGTTGTTCACCAGAAATGCTCCGCCAGCCTGTGGTGACGCACAGACGTAGAGGTTGCCAAAAGCAACAAGGCAAAGGGAAAAGCGCATCAAGGCTTGCTTTGTACAGATTGGCATCAATGAAATGGTCCCAGAAAAAGCTTGTTGCTCGCTTGACACCAAATTGAATCAATATCATGAGTACATCCGCATCCATTGTTGGAACTGCGGTGAATCAATAGGGGGTGGTTGAGAGAAAAACAGAATTCGTCACAGAAGCCAATCAAGTACGCAAGGTTCACACAAAACAGTGAAATGGTCCGAAATTCCAAGCGCCAATCAATGAATCATCAATGAGTAATGCGGCCTAGGAAATGCTCGCTCAAGATAGCAGCAACAAGGGACCCCCAAGCGCATGCCCATCAGCAGCTCCCATCAACCCAGGGCATGAAGCTTGTTGCACATTGCAGGCTCGTCCACGGAACGTTATAAGCAATGGAAAGCAAATGTCCGCCGCGCTGATGCACTGCGTGAACAAATCAGACGGGGTCTTTGCATGTGCAAGCATTGCATGCATTTGCCCACAGCTGCAGCCTGAGGCAGTCAGGCGTGGCATGAGCCGTTGTGCCACAGGGTTGATGCAGGTGCCACCCCATGCGGGGCACCCACGTCAGCTTGGACAACCATCTAGGCAGCGCTGAGTGAGACAAGTACAGCCTAGGCTGGCACACAATTCAGGCCAATGATCTGCGCAGCAATTGCAGCCTTTGCAGGAGGCCGGGTCGCATGCACCTGCCTGAACTATTGTCCTGCCTGAAATACTGTCCAGCTGTAGAAGGCATCCGTGCATGCGGTCAGCCTAATCAACACATCCTTATCCAGGATATGCTCACTACATTATTGTTCTTCAATCTGACCCTCTGCTTAGGCCAGAAATGGGGACAGGCACCTGAGCAGACTGGCCCAAGGCTTGCATCCCGAATCATGTTGGTTAGCTGGAGCAGGGGAAGCATCTGCTGTTGGGGTGGCTGTTGGAGACGTGTTGGTTGCAGCCGTCCTCAGGGCAGGGAATGCCCTACCAGTGCTGGAGCCACCTGCAACTGTCCCGGCAGCAGCACCGGCGTTTGAGGCCCGCAGGCTCGTCGACGTGGCACTGTTGCGGCTGTTGCGCCACTCCTGGTCCTGCTGCGCCTGCAGCAGCTGCTGCTGGGCATCCCACAGCTGGCTGCGTAGCTTGTTGAGCTCATGCTGCAGAGAGTTGTCCTGCTGCAACGCAGTCTGCACAAACATAGAGCAGTCACACAATCAGTGTCAGAACAAGCCAGCTTCAAGGCTACAGAACTCCTGATGGTCTGACTGTCAGGCTAAGCAGTGAGTCGCGCAGCTGGAAGTGCTGTGCATTGCATGCGATACACAGCCCTGCAGACCTGCTTGAGCCGCCTAGACATAGCTATATCGCTGCTTCAGTCATCAACATCAACCAAGAGCTCAGGATGTCGGTGCGCAAAGCAACCAAGCCCAGAGCGCGCACAAGGCGTAAATACCTTGAGGGACAGGTTTTCGCGCCGGAACAGCTCCAGCTGCTTGCGCAAGGCCGCAAGCTCATGGCTGCGCTCGCGATCCCGTTCCTGCGGGATGCCCAAAGCAGCGGAAGCACCGCCACCATCGCCGCCGTGGGCGCGCAGGCGAGACGGCAGCGTCACGGATGAGCTGCTGCTGCCGCCCCCGCCCCCAGGGGAGCCTGCTGCAGTGGGCGAGGCACAGGCGGAGCCGGGGACCGTCATCAAGGATGAGGTGTGGGTGCGCCTGGGGCGGCTGAGGCGCGGCGCGGAGTGGCTGCTGGCGGCTTCGGCGGGCAGGATCCCAAGCAGCAGATCGAGCACGCTGCTGGCGCGCTCCATGCGCGACAGGAGCTGCGCAGAGCTGCGGTCGCCGAGTGTCGCCGCGCGAGCGTTGCCGGCCGGGCTGGATTGGCAGGACGTCACCGCCTCGATGCTTCGGCTGCCATATAGGGCGCGAGGCGCGGCGTTTGTGCGGTCGCTGACAGGGCGGGGCTTGCTGGCGGGGGGGCTGGGGCGCACGTTGTACCCGCAGCTGCCGGGCGAGGCCCAGGCGCCGCTGTGGCCAGTGGTATGTTCAGGGTTGTGGGCACGACGGCCTGCAACCGCCGCGCGGCCTGCACGGTTTGGGGACGCAGGTGCGACGCGACCGCAGCCACCGAGCGACTGTGCACGGCGGGGCAGCATGTCGGCGTCGCTTCCACGCTTGCGCGGACTGGTGCGCGAGGGCATCATCGCAATGCGGGGATCCTGAGCATGGGCATGGACGGAAGCTCCTGCTGCTGCCACGGCTGCGGGTGGTGCCTTGCGGGGAGGCGGAGTGGTGGCGGTGGTGATGCACTCGGTCGTCATGGTGTGAGTGGGCGACTCCGGGATGGTGATGGGTGTCGACGTCCACGCCAGGTCGCCGCCGCTGGAGTGCTGCTGCGCATGGGGCATGCCATTGCAGGTGCTGCGATAGCTGTCGCCACAGCCAGGCAGCGTCGGGCTGGCGGCCGAGTAGCGGCCACTGTTGACGGATTGCACGGTGCTGCGCAGGCTGCTGTTGCGTGAGTAAGACGCGCTGCTGACCGCTGCGGACGCAGCCAGGGCGCTGCGGGTGGTGCGGTCGGTGTTGCGGCTGCACGCGCCAAGCTCAGGGGACGAGCAGGCGGGGCAGGCTGCAACTGGCAGGGCGTGGCAGCACTCGACGGTGACGCTGCTGCAGCCGGGCAGCGTTGGCATCGTTGGAGACCAGGTCATGCGCTCAGGCAGGCGCGTTGTCTCAGGACTGGAGACGTGGACGAGCTGGCCGCTGCTCATGGGTTTGCGGCCCTTGCTGGCAGCACCCAGGAAGTTGGTGTTGTCCACCTGCATCGAAGCAGATGGGCTGCCTAGCTGCCGGTCATCGCTGGAAGGCACCTCCACGCACAGGGAAGACTGCATGCATGGTTGGGGCAGGCAGCATGATCGAGGCCAGACTTTGTGGGTACACAGTTACATGCAACAGCCAAAGCCATGATGGCGACCAACCTGCCAGGCGCTCACCATGCTTGCCGAGCGCGCCAGATCGGCGGGGGGGCTGGGCCCATGGACGTCGCGGCGCGTGCGGGGGAAGCGGCTGTTGCTGCCTGCATCGCCCAGACTGAAAACCGTGTGGAGCATTTTCCTGCGCCCTTTGATGCGTCCTGCCGCGCTGGTCCAAGGTTTTGTCGCGTCCTGGCCCCGATGCCGATTGCAAGCACCCTGCAAACGAGCACCCCAGGGAATGCGGAGGAAGTCCTATATGCGTTGATAACACTGCAGCCCCAGTGCGATGCCCAGCAAACGCTGCATGGGGAGTGCGCTCCCTGCTGGCAGATGGAGCATCGTGAGGGCAAGCCTCCTGACAATAAAGGACGGGGAGCCAGTGCCCTCCTTCCGCGCGGGAAGGGGCTATGCCAGCACTTGCGCTGCAAAGCTGGTTGTTGGCGATGCTGTTGATTCCTGCTGCCCCAGGCAGGCCCTGGCCACTATCCTCACCTGAGGTGCTGGTGCCCTGACCGAGTGGGTGACAGATGCACCAGCTGACCTGCGTTGGAGGATCGCTACAGGCGCGCGAAGCCGCCAGCGCACCGACTTACGCAATGCGGGCACAAGCTTGACATGCTTTCCACACTCACTCACACCCTAGCCTGGGCGTGCGAGCGGCATCAAGGGCGCAGCGCTTTGCACGAGATGGGCATGAGGTTATTTTGACAAAATAGGCCCCTGTGATGCGGCGGACACATTACAAGCGCAGGTGCGCATCATCGAGGTACGAGACCTGGCAAAGTGCGCGCATACATCGCTTTCAGCAGCTGAGGTGGCCCTCGCGGCGCCCTAAACAACTGTAAAACACACCACCACCAACTCAGGCGCAGTTGTCCAGAGAGCCCTTGTCCACAGCACCAAAAATGGTGTATGCGAGTGGATGATATTTGCAGCTTGCAGCACGGTTCTGCAAAAGATGCGGCCCTACGGCTGTTGGCGCAGCCGCAACGTTCCAGCGGGCCGTGCTGCTGCAAGTCTGCGACCGTTGGCGTCTCGGCCCTGCATGCAAAATCAGCAGGTGCAGCACTTTTACATCGAGCTCAGCGCGCTAGCTGACCTGCGAGTCCTCCTGTTTGCCACTGGCTGTCAAGCTGCACAGCGCCTGTGGGCCACCATTCCTGAGGTCCCTGCTAAGAGCTTTGCTGATGCTGGGCGGGCTGTGCTACCATGCATGCTTCGCCCAGCACAGGTGCCGCTGTTGGTGCGGCTGATGGCAGACGAGGGCATCGTTGGTGAGTGGGGAGCTGAGCGCAGTGAAACCACCACCAGGAGCTCCTTGATCAGGCGCGGAAGCCACTCTCAGCACGCCATGGCCATGCTGCCACGCTGTGCCCTCTGCAGATGCAACTGATGTGTTGACCAATGAGCGCTCAGCGCCACGGCGGCCATCCAAAACAACGAGGCCCCTGAACATCACAGGTGTGCCATAGTGGGTACAGTCGTGATGGCATCCATTACATTCAGTTTGGAGCTGCAAGAGCCACCCATTCTTGGCAGGCCTACACGAAGTGGGGACTATCTCTTGATGTGGCTCTTCAGCCCCTTTCTCCCTGTCAGCTGAGCACGTGTCACATGCCATTGATGTTGCCAAAGACTAGCCCACAAGGATGCTCGCATGGCTGGCGAGGGTCGCTTGCAAAAGGCTTCTCAGCTTGGCCTCTCATGCTGTCATGTGCCTCATGGCACCCTGCCTCACCTGGCTGTTCTTTTGTACCCTCCCTCTGCTTCCAGAGGTCGCAGAGCACTGGCCTGCACTGGTGGAGTCGTGCCTGCTGCGCTGGAGCCTGCAGCAAGACGTGTCACGGCAGCAGCTGCTGCAGCAGGTGCAAGAGGCTTGGGACGCAAGCTGGCCGCACATCCTCAGCCACACCGCCTCCACCGACACGCACGGCGTGGCAGGCAGCCGCCCTGGCCAGCCGCCGCTTGATGTGCTGTGCCCTCAGGCGTCACATGGCAGAGGCGACAGCTCTTGGAGTTCCCGTGTGTCAGCCGCGGGTGCTTCGGCTCCAGCCCTTGCCTGGGATGCCGTGAGGCGCTACCCCGCGGCGGTGGAGGCGGTGCGAGCGGCCGCCGCTGCCAGCGCCAGCAGAAGCACCGCCTCGGCGGAGGGCCCGCGCGTTGCCATCCTGTCCGACCTGCCGCAGGCAGTGACAGAAGCAATCTTGTCGGAGCTGGGGGTGCGGCATCTGGACGTCCCGGTTGTGTCGGGGGTCCCTTGGTGGGAGGGCAAGCCGCTGCCGCTTCCAGACACCTGGCTACTGCACGACGGCACAAAAGGTGGCGTCACAAGTGCACTTTCTTCCCCCTTGTCATCGACACAGAGATCAGCAGCAGCAGGGGCAGCAGCAGCAGCAGGGCCAGACACGCCTGGCCGGACCGTTGCACCTGAGCAGCAGCCACCTTGCGTCATCATCTCAGGTAACATAGCACGCTTGGAGTCAGCGGTAAAGCACCTGGCCTCGGCAAGGCGCCTGGCATGGCCCGGGCTGGGAATCCAGGCAGCGGCTGACAGTGGGGCAGGGGCAATGTCAGAAGCTGGCCCCACCTCCCTGGGAGCGGACAAGGGAGGTACACATGGAGGCTGCCAAGCCAGCGGAGCTTTGGATGCAGCGCTATGTGGCGATGCGCTGGCTGAGGGCCCAGGGGACCTCCCCTGCGTCCTTCAGCCGTCACAGCTGTACCTTGCTGAGTGGGCCTGCCAGGTCATGAGCATGCATGCACGTGCGCTGTCGCACGGGCCCAGCCTGGGACTGCTTTCAGAGCACGAGCTTGCCGGCATGTTGCATGCTGACCACCTTGATGTTGTCATGGATGGCATTGCATGGCGGTGAGAAATTCATGGTTTCAAGTCTTGTCCTGTCATTCAAGTTGGAATAAAGATTCATTCAATAACATCAACGCCGCGGTCCTTGCCGACGCAGCTAGCATTTAACGGCGTCTGCTCACAGCATCGCAGTAGCATCATCCACAGCCTTCGCTCAGCCAAGAACAGTGCTTAGCCAGGCCAGAAAACATGTGCATGGAACGGTGCCATTGGTCCAATGAATGACAAAACATTTTGAAGTCAGAAAGTCAGCAAGGCAGAAGAAAGGAAGCAGATGAATTGAAATGCTGCAGCTTGGGCAGCCGGCCAACCCCATTTAGGATAAGCCAACACAGGCCGATCTTTTGACCATGCATGAGTGAAAGAACTTGAATACCGGTACAGAGAGACATACAGGACACAAATCAGGCAGAGTGACATTCAGGGTGCAAAAAACACGGTTCCCTTTTATTACTGCTACTGAACAAGTACTGCAACACTCCTAGTATGATGCATGCACCTGCCGCAGCAGCTGATCTGACAGGCACGACAGGCGCGCAAACTCGGAGGCACTGCTGCCAGTCGCCCTGCGGGTGAAGCACGAGGACGACGGGCGGTTGGCAGTTAGTGTTTGCATGCTGAGCATGTGTAACGGGCTTCCATGTAGAGTGCAGCACATGGACTTGCCTTGCAGGCCTGCCACAAGCTCGGGCGATAGAGAGATGCATCAATCGCCTTATCATTGCCCTGTTCTGTATCCTCTCACAAGACCACCCCTCCTGTGCAATGCAGGCACGCTGACCTCCCACAAACCTTCTGACAGCCCTTCCATTGCAAAGGAACAGGTACACCGCTCGGGGCCAGCCCCGACCTGGGGCTAAGCACAGCCACGCGGCAGCCACTCACCTGAAGTTGAGCACAGCACTAGGGGCCAGCCCAGCCTCACGCACGCTCGTGTGACTGCGCGGCAGCGCCTTGCGCGAAGGGTCCACGAGTTCGTAGGTGATGGCGGGTGAGCGCAGCGCGTCGCCCAGCCAGGTGTGGATTGCCAGCACAGGCTCGCATGCACGGAACTGCCCCTGTCATAGTGTACGTGCGACGATGCAGGGATAAGACGGTAAGGCAGGTGGTCCGCAGCTTGTGCGTCGAATGAAGCCACACGCCTTAAATGCACAACGTCGCAGCTGTTACTGCCCATCAGCGTTGTCATGATCCCGGACAGTGAACACATGGGCAGCCAGACCACAGGGGCTGCCCAAGACACGTTGTTGCTTGTGGCAAGCTGATGCACACTGCAGGAGTGACATTGATAAAATCTGCCCAGGCGTTTGACAAGGAGCGGGTCATGCCAGTAACATTCCCCGCACCTGCAGGCAGACACCCTCCGGGAAGCGCACGCGGATTGTGGCGGTTGCGGGGGTGGCTGTGGCAGTGTTGCGCTGCCGTAGAACCCTGCGAAGCACATGATGGGGCAGGTGTTGGTGCCCTTCCTTGCCAGCAGCAAAAGCTGCGTGAAGTGTGAGGGCTCACTTGCACCTGCCTTCTTTGCACAATAGCGAATTGCCCTGAGCGCCGCGCCGCTGGTCGATGAACCTTGTCACGCGTGAAGTGCAACGCCTTACATGCAGCAACGATCCACATGCCTCGGCCACAGCCCTCGTGGTGGTGTGTAACCACCTCCCTCTCCGTGATGCCTACCTCGCTGCGGTCCGTGCTGACGTCATCAGTGGCTGTTCAACCCTGTCGACTCACTTGGGAACGAACATTTGTGACGCCTCTCTGTTCTTTTGTAGCCTCAAGTACTCTGCCTTCACCTCAGCACCCGTCAGGTCAAAGAACCAGTCTGGCACCTCCGTGTCAGGAGCTACTGGAAGGATGACCTGTTGGGGGTGGTGGGGAAGGCGAGGGAGCAAGGCAAGACACAAGACCAGCGTGAATAAGCAATAAGGAAAAGGGTTTGAGGAGGACGGAGGCGGAGGACAGAACCCTCACGCCAGGTTTGTCAATCGGACAACAGAGGCAAGGATTATGCAGAAATCGGGCAGGAGCAGCAGCGCGCTGCAAACTGTGTGCCTGCACCTGCACCTATGCCGCAGCAACACGCGCGCAACTTGTGATACTCGCCACGCCTTGCAAACGGATTGCGTCGCACCTGCGTCTCCCTGTCAACCGCCGCTGATGCCGCTGCCGCTTGTGAAACCGCCAGCTCCGCTCTTGCCGCCGCCACTATCGCCGCTGACGTCGCAGCACCGCCCGCGCCGCTCCCTGGCCCCTGGCCCTGGCCATGCCCCTGCCCTTGCGACTTCCCCACGTGCGCCGCAGGCGCTGCTCTGGAAGGGCATGCCGCTGCGTCCCCCGGTTCCTCCTTGGCAGCTGTATGGCAGACCCTGAGCCTGTGCCCCAGCTCAGCCCCCTCCGCCTTAAACGGCAGTGCGACGCCATGCGCATGCATGACCCCGCACAGCTCCTGCCAGCCGGTCTCTGCTGGGCCCAGGGCGCTCATGCTGGGCAGCTCCGCAACCCTGGGGTGGGTTTTGGAAGATGGGGAAAGGTCGGTAATGCGGTCAGTCAGCCCTCCACCGTCTCCTCCACCCTGCTCGCCCTGCCATCCCCTTCCTGCCTAGGACTTCCTTCAGCCTTGCCTTGCCATCACATACTTTACGGCGTGCCATCCCAAGCTGCTGCTCTGGAAGCCTCCGAAGCCACCTGCCAGGCTCCAGTCCAATCAGCCCAACAGCCTCACCCTTCGCCAGCAGGTTGTGCCCCTGCTTGTTGCGCGTCCTGCCCGGTGAACTCAAACCCGCATGCCTGCAGGAACTGCACCGCGCCGTGGACCGCGAGCAGCTGAGACTGCACCTACGCAGAGGAGTGGCAAAGGATGGACAGATGAGGAAGCCTGCAGCCTGTGTGGTGCCAGACATGCTTGGGGATGGGATTTAGGCAAACATAAACCTGGGAGTGTGTGCGTTGGTCTGAGTAAACGCTCAAGCCAAAGCTCTTGTTCTTGCAGCAGCAGCCTTGCCCCCTGCTGACCAACAAAGCTGGGTGGTTGCTGGGTCTAGTCTCAGCTGCATCATGAGCCTGCGCCTGCGCCCGTTTCCTGGCAACCCCCTTGCCTTTGGGTTGCTTAGCTTGACCTGCCGGTATTTTGCCTCAAAGGGGTTTGCCAGGATGTTGTGCAGGATGCGTGCCAACATGCAAAGCGCGGCGGCGTGCTGCGGGTGGGACACCACCAGCGCTAGGCTGTGCTGCAGGGCGTACACGTCGCCCGGGGCTGCTGTGCGGTGGGCATGTGTGGGAAGGGTGAGCAGGTAGGTGAGGTGAGTGCTAAGCAAGACAAACAGGCAAGCTGTGAGACTTGATGTGCAAGCCAACGTGGAAGGGAGCAAAGAAGGGGCTAGGGTACAGGCAACAGCCAAGCAGCAGGCGCAGGCACAAGCGAGCAATGCTGCTGCAGACGCAAGGCGCATGCACAGGCGTGACATCCAGCACAGGCAGCAGCTGCAGGCGCACCTGGCCCGGTCCCGTCAGTGCTTGCCCGTCCGCTCATTGGCCCCGAGTGCTCGCTCACAGACAGGGCACACAGGCGCTCCCGCAGCGTTGGGTCGCTGATGGTTGTCAGGGACGCTGGGCGGCGGTTTGCAATGTCGGCGGTCAGGCTGCTGGAGCGCTCAAAGGTCTGCTCTTGGAGGAGCCGGGCGCTGCGCTGCACGCCCAGCTGGCGCAGCTCCTTGCCTGCGGTGCAGCACGGCCGGGCAGCGCAAGCGGCAGGTTACAGGCGGAAAGCAGGGCAGGGCAAGGCAGGTCAGGTCAGGTCAGGTCAGGGCAGGGCTGCTTGCACCTAGCGCAGTGTACTTGCAAAAGCGGGGTCAAGCTTTGGTGGCACGTCGAAGCCTGTAGTGTAAACACAGGAACCACAGGCGCCACAAGTTGGACGCCAGGCACGACTCTTAATCAGGCAGAGTTTGAGAGATTAACTCGAATCAGTACCTTCTTGTTTGCGCCGCAAGAGTGCCTGCAGCGAATATGTTAAGCATAGCCCGGACTTCTGAGCCTGAGCACACCTGTGGGCGTGTTGGCTTGGAAGTCCTGTCCAGCAGGCGCAAGGTCCAGTGTTGCTGGCTTGGCTGCTGTTGTGCCAGCAGACCTCGATGTGCTCACTGGGTGCTTGCCAGGTGCTGGCTTCCTTGCTGCAGGGCACAAGCAGGTCACCGTGCTCATGCCCTACAGCAGCAGCTGCTATACATAGTAGGGCTGGCTGGCTGGCTGTTTCGCTGTGTTCACAGCACAGAGCTGCTGCTTGGACGCACCTGCTGCTGCGTTGGTCGCCATGTCTCCACTCCCCAGTCGTTGGCCCCGCCCCTTGAACGCTCCAGAAGACAACGATTCGTCATCTTTGCCAAAAAACCGCTTCAGCAAGTCCATAGCGGTCAGGGCGTGCAATTGCAGTGCGCACGCGCATCCGAGTCATGTGTGGACCCGTTATGTGTGGTGCGAGGGTCTTGCCTGAGCCCTGCACCAGCCGAAGCTTGTTGCCTAGCGTCAAACTGGAATCCTCTATGCGTAACAGGGCGGCAGCATCGCCCAGCAAGGGCTTCAGGATGCACGACCAATCTGGCACTCCTGCAATACACAGGCAGCTTGGTCACTTGGAGCGCTATGGGAAGACCTACATGGTGCTCGTTGCATTCATGATGTGTGCCACCCTTGGGTTCCTGAACTCCTGGAAGCCAGATACCTATCATGGAGAGACAAAGCGCCCTCCAGGCCCACAGTACGAGGTGCGCTGCCAGAGCAGCAGCGACGACAGACTTACACAGGCCTACAGCAACTGATGGAGCATCATGAACGACAGGGCATCGCTTGCTCTGCCTGGCCGCACAGGTGGTTGCAGGCGCCGAGGTGGTGTGGGAGGTGCCGCCTCATGGAGCCCATGCGGTGCTGTTCCTAGCACATGGCTGCAGCCACAGCGCAGTCGATTTCTGGCATGCCTCCCGCGGCTGCCCCAAGTGCATCGGTGAGCGCACTTCACCCATGCTGCAGTGGCGCCCAGCACGGCAGCGCACGTTTGGACAGCAACAGGATTTTGCCTGCCTTTATGCCAGGCACTCGTCGCAGCCCTGCCTCCGTTTGCATGCCACTTGCCTGATACTACTACTATAACACGCAGCATCCACTGCAGTGTTTGCCCACCACAGCGAGTAACAGAGCCATCCTGCACGCAGAAGCTTGCACATAATGCACTGTCACCCACTGTTGCAAGGGGAGCACCGTACTTCACCCTGGACTGTACTGCGCTTCACCCGTGATGACACGGCAGTGATAACCACCACCCAATCACCCCGCACTCCTCTGCCCCTCCGCAGGCCTGCCTGAGGAAATGCGCATCACGCGACAGGCTGTGTCCAAGGGCTACGCTGTGGTCGCCGTCTCCAGCGCTGACAGGGCTGGCAGCCGTTGCTGGGAGCTGCCAGACGTACATGCAGCGACAGGAGGCAGTGGTGGCAGCGGCGGCACAGACATCAAGCGGGTTTGTGTGAACAGCAGTCTGCAAATCTTATTTGATGATAGTTCACATTTCTGCACCAGCGTCTTAAGAGCGTGCCTGTGTGCTGGCCATGACAGAGTTTGCTCGCACAAGGACACTGTGGTCATCCTCTCTTGAACCTGCTGTCTCCCTGCTTTCAATCGTGGTGGCAGCCTCGCTTGACGTTGTTTGTGGCCTTGAATCGGCCTGTGCACTCGGCCAACCTATGCACCCTGAGTCAGCCTACGCACACTGCATCAGCCTCTTCTACCCTGCGGTGCTCCTATGCCACAGCCCTCCCAAGCTGCCCCCTCCCCGGCTGCACCTCACCCTCACCCCCTGGCAACCACCCCGTTGCAACCCCAGGTCAAGACCGCCCTGACGCAGCTGCTGCGGCGGGAGCGGCTGCACCACCTGCCGCTGTTTGTGCTCGGCGCGTCGTCGGGGGGCGCCTTCGTCCTCGCCCTCGCGTCGGAGCTCCCGCTGTCCGGCGTCGTGTCGCAAATCATGGCGCTGCCGCCCCACATGCTGACGGCGTTCGTCGAGCGGCGGAGGGTCAACGGGCTGGGCGGCGCGTACCCGCCCGTCATGTTTGTGCACATGCCGAGGGACGAGCACACCGCATCGCTGGTTGAGCAGAACATGCAGCTGCTGACGGGGCAGGTGAGCAGGCATTTAGGCCAGCTGGAGGGGCGTCAAAGCCGCTGGAGGAGGGCAAGGAGGCTGCAGGTCGGCAGGCAGGCTGCAGGAGGGTGAAAAGACTTGAAGAGGGCGAAGAGGCTGCAGGAGGGCAAGGAGGCTGCAGGAGGGCAAGGAGGCAGGAAGAGGCTGCGCGCACTGCACTGGCATGTGTGCCCTGGAACGCTGGACAAAGACTGTAGCCAAACCCCACAACGCCGCCCCTGTGCACTGCACCTCGCAGGGTGTTACAGTGCGCTCGCTGCCGGTGTCGCCCGCCCCGCTGACGCCCAGCTACCTGTCGGACGTCGCTTTCCCGGAGATAAACCGGGAGCAGTCAGAGGCAATCTACAAGGCACTGAAGTAGGTGGCAGTTCAAGTGTGTCAGGCACAGGGGCAGGGGTAACAGGGGGTAGTCAGAGGCCATCCAACCGGCACTCAAGTAGGTGACAGATTGAGCGTCTTACCCACAACACCACTGCCATATAAGGGGGAACGTCTCACTGCGTAGGTTCCCTGTTCTTGTGCTGCTCCGCACATCCGCTCCCGCACCGCAAGACCCCGTGGTTGTGGTTGCCCCTGCTCTCCCATGGTTCTTAGCAGCACACCAGAGGAGGTGGCCATTTCTGTTGCTTCGCCTCCTCCTGTTGTCGTTACGCCAAGCTGAACCCTTCAAGGGTGCAAGCTGTGCGCAGTCACCTGACCTGTGCCCTGTCGTTACGCTAAGCTGAGTCCTGCAAGCGCGCTAGCGGCGTGCAGCCACCCGACCTGTGCCCTGTCGTTACGCTAAGCTGAGTCCTTCACGGTGCTAGCAGTGTGCAGCCACCTGACCTGTGCCCTGTGTGTGCTGCCATGACCCCAAGCGGTGTGCAGCCACCTGACCTGTGCCCTGTGTGTGCTGCCATGACCCCAAGCGGTGTGCAGCCACCTGACCTGTGCCCTGTGTGTGCTGCCATGACCCCAAGGGCTGAGGGGTTCGTAGGGGACGACGGGCTGCTGAAAGACGACCCCCGCGACACCGACTGGCGGTCAGCGCTTCAGAAGCACCAAGTAAGGCTCATGAGGGCGAGCTGGGGCGCGAGCTTTTTCAAGGTCCTACGGACTGTCAACTGTATGACTGCCTTTGTCAGAAGGGCGGAGGGATGAGGGGGCACTCTGGGTGCAATGAGTGGCAAGGGGAAGAGCTGCATGCTGGGGACGAGCAGGGGAAGGGGGCAGGGGAAGCAACCATGCCAACAGATGGCCAGACTGCAACAAGGCACCAGCAGTCAACCACCTTGTATGCTGGCTTGTGCGGATTGTGGGGAAGATAAATGCACCAGGTGGCATGGCGACCAGGGTTCAGCACAGGGCTCACCCGAGCATTGTTGCACCGGCAGGGCCCTAGAAGGGTGGCAAAGGGGGGCTGGCACAGGCAGTTGGCTGGAGGATTGACATGGATCAGTTATGTGCACCGTCACGAGCGATGGGGAGCAGCTCTCTGCTCGGCCTGGCCGGGCTTAGTTGTCAGGCAGAGCATGGTCACATTGATAAACAAACATGTTGATAAACAATGGATGTTGATAAACAATGGATGTTGATAAACAAACACATGAGTGCCCGGCACATGCCTGTCGCTTGCCTGGCTGCCTGCTCACGCAGGTGCCTGGCCTGGCATCGATGCGGCTCCAGCCCGATCTATCGGCGGTCTCCGAGGAGCTCAACGTGCTGTATGCGCAGCATGAGATCGTTGCCTCGACAACTGGGCAGACTCTGGAGTGGTTTGCAAGCTTGCCCGCTGTATCAAGCTGAATCCTCGGCGTCTGCGTGGGCTTTGGGTTGGTTGGCAAGCTTGCCCGCTGCATCAAGCTGAATCCTCGGCGTCTGCGTGGGCTTTGGGTTGGTTGGCAAGCTTGCCCGCTGCATCAAGCTGAATCCTCGGCGTCTGCGTGGGCTTTGGGTTGGTTGGCAAGCTTGCCCGCTGTATCAAGCTGAATCCTCAGCGTCTGCGTGGGCTTTGGGTTGGTTGGCAAGCCTGCCCGCTGTGCCAAGCTGAATCCTCAGCATGTGGGCGGGCATTGGGTCGGTTGGTAGCTGGCACTAGGAGCCATGGTGACGCTGTCCTGACTTTGGTAATGCACGTCGTGTTGAGCACTGAGTACTTCAGCTGGCATTGGATGGAAATGTTTTTTACCATTCACATGTTATCACAGCTATGGCAGTTACGCAGTTCAGAACGCTGATGCCAGGCGCAGCTGCAACCTTTGCATGGTGCATGTTTCCTTGACACAGATGTCAAGATACCTTGATGTACTCAAAAGACAGGTCAGTGCCTCCTTTTGTTTGCCTGGCCCTTAAACCTGCGGTCCTGTCCAGACTCAGGACACAGGCACCGCAATGGCCCAACACACATCCAGCGTATTTTTTTGAATGCACATTTTCATCGACACACCAGCATCCAGGGTATGGGATAGCGTCCACTGATAACCTGCAGCGGCAGTGATGAGAGGGAGGTTGGATGCCAGAGCCACCCCCTCAAGTCCTGAAGTTCGGTGGCTGGCTAAGCTGGAACTGGGAAATGGCTCTACTGGTGTTGGGGCATGGGCAGCTGCAAATTGTGAGTCGTTTGCTGGCGTGGGCAAGAGATGATGTTGCATGCTGCTCAACAAAATGCGCAGATCACTGAAGAGTTTTTCTTCATGCACACCATCATCTACGTCGAGAGTCAGAGCACGATTGATGGTGAAAGGGTTACAATTCGGAGCACTCCAAAATGCCAGGCATTGAAGGCTTTGTGTGTAATGCGTGCAATGGGGCAGTGGGCTCATGAGACACATCCTGACCATGAGAAAATGGGAATGCTACTGGAGCACTATGTGCAGGGACATGTACAGAGGAACGTGGAAAACGAAATAGTACATGTACACATGTGGGGCGCTGCGCAATTAGTCTAGGGAATCCGAATCCTGCGGGTCTGACACTGCATTGCTTAGGTAGGGAGTTTATCAGATAAAACAGTTCATATACAAGACGCTCGCGGCCACATTGCATGTATGTGTTGTTCATAGATGCTGTTGCTTTGTGACATGCACAGAATACTGCCTGCGTTCCGCTCAATCACTTGCACTTGCTTGCTATGAGAGGCCTGCTGAAGCGCAGGCAGGTGCCGACTGGGTCTGTAGCCAGGGTCAACACACTCACACAATTTGCAAGTGTGGAGTGTGGGAAGTTTGCCATTTAGTGTCCGGGCATTCTTCAAGGCAGAACTTGGACGAAGGCTGTAGGGCAGCAGTTCTGCGCGGCGTTGAATAGCGAGTAGCTGCAGAAGCCGGGGAAGTTAGGCTCATTGCACAGCTGGCTGACAGTCTGGCACTGGCCCTCGCGCAGCCTGATGCACACCTGGGGGGTGCAGATGAGGTCATAGGCACAGGGCAAGCAAGGTTGAGTGTCTGCGCGCATGGCTGTACAGCAGAACCAGACAGTCAGCCCCACAATCTGCTACGCCACACCTGCTTTGCCTGGCAGCCTCTTCCCCTCCCCAGCCAGTGATCCCTGATTCACAAACATCTGCCTTGTATCTCCCCTGCCAGCAGTCCCTCACCTCCTGACCAGTGCTCCCTCGATGCAACAGCCCACCTCCTCTTCCTCACCTGGGAATTCCTCGCGTCGTTGGGGTTGCTGAAGCCCAGCCTCAGCTTCATGGTGGTGTATGTCATGCCATTCCATGCGTAGGAGGAGTACGCTACACCAACAGGGTTGCCATTGACGGACGCGGCAGCAACCTGGCCCCAGCACTGGTTCTCTGCACATCACAACATTAGCGCAAGAACACGGGACAGGGTTTGAGCAGCGGAGACCTCTGCGGGTCAGAACAGTGGTGCATGGGGGCGGGGAGGTGAGTGAGCAACAGAGGGCGCACCTCAAGACAGGCTGTGCCAAAATAAAAACCTCACTGCCTTGCTGGACATGCCAACTTGTGATATTTTACTCCTTTCGCCCGCAAGAGCTGCCAGGCACCGTCACGCCCTCGCAGTCCCATCCCTGCATCCGGCACTCACGGATGAGCAGCTCCATCTTGTAAAGGTCCATGCGGCAGCAGGGATTCTCGATGGAGCAGTAGGTGGTGCTGACGCGGAAGCACAGCGTCTCGCCCACGGAACCCAAGCTGCCACCGACCTGCGGCTGCAAGTTGGATTCGGTGACGTATAGTTCCACAGGCGATGTGGGAACGTTGCTGCCGGGGGCTGCTTCACTGTCGGCGGTGAGTGTGTAGTTCAGGTAGCTGGGCGTCAGGGAAGCCGCAGCGACCAGGGTGTTGGCGGTTGTCTGGCTGCGCACTGAGCTGCTGGAGCTGGTGGAATTGCCGCTAACGGAGTTGGCCGGGGCCGGGGCAGGGGCGGAACTCTGCTTCACGGGCGATGGGGCCGCTGCCACGGCGCGCAGCAGGAAGCGGTGGGCCGGACGCGGGTCCTTCTGGTCACCGGAGGCGAGCGCCTTGCGGCCATACGCCAGCGGGATGTAGCTGGTGTTCAGCTTGAACAGGCCATAGGGGGCAAGGTTGGGGTCGCGGGCAGTGCCTGTACAGGCAGGCATGTGTTTGCAGCGCACAGGTTGTTTAGCGTACATGTGGTTGTGACTCTCAACATCCAGGGCATGTGCTGCAACTGCTGCAGATGGGCGTCAAGGAAGCACTAGATTGCATGCCAATGCATGTCTGCTCATGCGCCGAGGGCCACGCTCACATGCGCAGAAGGGGAAGGGAGGCTGGGGCGACATGGGCGATGGTGGCGGGGATGGCGGCAGCTGGCTTGGCAGTGGAAAGCCCTCAGCCGGCTGGCAGCCGGGTGAGGGAGTGGTGACACTACAGCCGCAGCTGGACACCGCCGTGAGGGCCAGGTTACAGCTGTAGGCACCGTAACCAATGGCGGCGTACAGGGGCTGCGCAGTGCAGGGAGGGGCACACATGGGGGCAAGCATCAGTGTTGGTATGCGTGATAATTCGCGGCACTTAGCAGACACATTTGCAACCACAGCAGCGGCTGCATCTGATGCTGCAACCCCAGCAGCGGCTGTATCTAATGCTGCAATTGCTTGCACCATCCTGACAGCCTTGGACCCCCTTCTGCACTTACAATGGCGGTTATCGGTCCACTGTACGTCGAGCACATGGTGGCCGTCTCGAGGCCGCCCGGGGCGCAGACCTGGACGTAGCTGCTAGCAATAGCGCAGCAGGTGAAGTTGTAGGTACTCTGCACACTGTTCATATAAGAAGCCAGTGCAATGCAGGTGGTGACGGTTGGGGGAGGGGGCTCAGTGGAGGTGTCGTTGGCAGGAGTGACCGTGAAGGTAATGCCGAGAATGCAAGGCAGAGGGATGGTTGGGGGAG
>JAWZTI010000757.1:0-20275 GCA_039880955.1 Chlamydomonas urium
CCCCGCACTGGCGGCGCCTGCTGCGGTGGCGGCATGAAGCTCTGGCTGATGCGTGGTGTCGCCATCGCCTCTGTTGACCCCGGCGTAACCCTTGGCTCCAACTCCATGTTCAGCTCTCGAATATTCCTGGAATCCCAGTTGATCCTGAATCTGTGCTTTGTCTCCTTCCTGTTCTTGATCAGCCCTGTCGTGAGGTCGAGCTGCACTGGCACGTGGGCGACTTCCAGCGAGTGGCTGGCCTTGAAGCCTCGGTCCGTCAGTACGTCAATCAGCATCTGGGGGCACAACACATGCACAGCCAGCAGCAGCGTCTCAGCAACAACAGGTCATGCGTTGCAGCACGTCCATCAGCAGCCGGGAGGCAATTCATATAATATGAACAGACTGCAGCATCAGCACCTAGCAGCAAGCAGTCCACGGCAACAGCGGTGCTGGGGTGCTTCTTGTCATGCTTTGCTCCTTACAGGGGCAGCTGCATGGCCCTTGCCACAATCCCGTACTCAATATTCACACATGCGAACAAGCAGCAGCAGCAGACCGCGCAGTGCACACTCCTGTGCATGTCCAAAAAACACCGCCACTCTCGCTTGGCGGTGCTCTGGCCCCTCACCTGAGCTGTGCGCGGGTGGTCGTTGAAGATGCGCAGGTCGCTGACGTACTCCATCTGGCCAGACATGCCACTCTCGCGTAGCGCCGGCATGATCTCAGCGGTGATGATGTCAATGACCTGAGTCAAAGAAGCGCAGTGGTTGGGATAGCAAGGGACGTTGGGAGACGTTGTAAGCGACAGGCTGCTCCTTCAAGCAAGGAGACACCCTAGCTGTGCAGGGAGATGAAGCAACACAACACAATACTGGAAGGAGAGTGGGAGGGGTGATCCGTAGCTCGCCCCAGCACCTCTTCAGCCCCGTCCGTCACCCTCAACAACACATACCTTTTGGAACAAGTGTGGGTACTTGGCACTGTGGTCGTCCAGCCGCGACACCAGCTGCTGTCTCGCATGCTGCACGAGGTCTCGTGCAACGGGGAGGTGGCGGATGGCCTGGTACGTGGTCTGACTCAAATCCAGAGAGCTCTGATATCTGGGGAGGGGAGGGAGGGGAGGGAGGGGAGGGAGGCACAAGGAACAAAACCTTATCAGCAGGTCTTCAGGTGGCCTGATGTACGGTCCAAACGTTTCTAGGCGTGACGGATACCCTCCTTCACTCAGTGCCTTGGTGAGGGCCCTTCATTTCTAGCACTTCAATAAGGCATGCTCCACTCCTGCCCACCACAGCTAGTCCGTCACCACCTGATATGCCTCATGCCAGTGCGCACAGCCAGCCCCCTCGCGATGCCGCTGCCCAGTCCTGCCTGGCACCCCCTCCCACGCGTCAGCCCCTCCCTCGCACCTCAGCTCCTTCGTGATGGCCTCTTGCGTCTCTGCCAGCGTTCCCATCGCGTCGATCAGGTGGAAGGGGAAGAACTGTTTGAGGCGCAGTGTCGCGGTGTAGTGCTGCTTGAAGATGGCGTACCGCTTGCGGCACTTTTCTACGCTGACGTCTGTCGCCCGCTGCTCACTGCAGCAGGGAGAGGGTGGAGGGCGTACAGGCACATGTTTGGACAACGCCACATCAAGAGCATATGTTTGGGCAACAGTTGCCATGCTGCGCAGCTTCAACATACTCTCCTGCCCAAATATTCCATGACATACGGAGCGCCCACAATCACCGGAAGTAGCCGACCGCACCACTAAGCGTTCGCACTACCACCCACACTTACACTAGCTCCCCTGCCCCTGCATCCATAACACGCGAGTTGTGCAGCTTGGCCAGCTCAGCGCGTGCCATCTGACGCGTTATCGACGTGTCCTCCGACACGTACAGCATCACCACCTGCAGGGCAGGACAAGCACAATACAGGCACACATCTGAATAAGGTTCTAGGCGAACAACAGACTCGACCATTAGAGCAGTCATGTGACACAGCCATGATTCCTTGAGCTTCAGGCAGTCCAACATGCCTGTTTGCACCTCAGCCACAGCCGCAGCTGCAGCATGTCTGCATCTGGGGCTGCCCTTTGGCCATGCTTTATGTGCCTCCCCTCCCCACCAAACTCAAGCGAGTACCTTGAAGAGAGGGCGTGGAAACTGCGCCTCGTACTGCGTGTTTGCCCACACGGAGTGCAGGTCGCTCAGCTTATCATTCAGCAGCTTCAAGAAGTCCACCTGCAGCGGTGAGCAACAAAGTATCCACATGAGCAATCACTGTTGAGGCAGGGCATTTGTGCTCCAATGGGTTTGTCGTGCTCCTTGCCTGATACCTGGCCTTTGCTAGCTGTGTTGACGCTGAGGGCTCGCGGCGCACATCAAAGACAGATGTCTGAAGCTGGGCATCTGACCGCGCTAACACATCAGAGGGCGCGCCGTCAACACCACTCCTAAGCTGCGCCGCCCACCTGCAGCGCTGTACGGGGAAAGCCGTCCACCAACACGCCACACTCTGGTGATTTGCAGGCGTTGATGAGCAGTGCCTCCAGAAGCAGCGTCCCCACAACCTTATCCGTGATCATGTCGCCGCGGTTGATGACGACGCGGCTCTCAGGATGTGTCTTCTGCATAGGGTCGAAAGGAGCGCAGTTGGTTCAGCAAACTGATGCAGTGTGTGGCACAAGGCTCCAGTGTTCAGCATTGTTGCTGCAGTATTTGTTGCGCTGCGCTGCTGCTGGAGGGCGGCTGCTGAGCTGTCATGGGCAAGGGGCTGCGGTACCCACCAGAAGCTCCGACATCGATATGCAGTGCTCCAAGCCTCTCGTTTGCAAGATGTGATGTGTGTTTGCGCCCTGCAAGCAAATGAGAACAAAGAGGACGTCTGGATGTAAGATACGCATGAGACCTGTTGCGATGCCACCAACTTGCAGGCCGCGCAAGTCTGTGCGAGCTTGCAAACCGCCCCTTACCTTGCCAGAGCCTGGCGCCCCGTTAAGCCACACCACCTCTCGTGGCACATGCACATTCTGCGGCAGGAGGATGCACAGCGCATGCGTCATCAGCCCTGTCATGCAGTCAGCCATTGGGAGCCTTCAGGCTGTGAGCGTGTGACCGTAACACCTACTCACCCGCAGCCGATATTTCTCTTCAAAACGCCGCCAGCACGACTCGAAGATGACCTGTGGAGCAGCGACATGGGCTGGAGGTCAGGTGCGCTGCACGCTCATCACACCGGCGTGTTGGCACTGCAGCACGCCTTCACCTGCGACACGCTGGAAACCTCGGAGGTGCCTGAAACGGCACGCTCCAGCTGCTGCCCTGTGGCTGAAAGAGCGGCCTCGGGCTGCTGCAGCATGCCTTGATACGCTGTCGAGCTGACCTCCTGCTCCTGGTAAGACAGCGTCGCGCGCCTGCTGAATGCACGGCTGCCGAATGGGCGCCCCGTGTAGGAGCGGCGAGCTGTGCATGCTGGCTGCGTGGTGCTGCAGGAGGTTGATGCCGTTGTGCAGCTGGCCCACCGCTGGCTCAGCTGGCACATAGACTCCGGCAGCGAGGCTTGCGACAGCGCACATGCCACAGCGGGAAGCGCTGACAGCCAGGAGGGTGAGCTGACGCGCAGCTGCAGCAGCGCCATGGCTGCTCACAGCCTCTCACAGCCCACTTGGAAATAAACACGACACGCTACCTAGGGGACAGCCTGGACGTGCAACGCAAGGTGGCGAGAAGAAAGCATGCAGCGCAGGGCGCTTGCCCTACTTGCAATTTTTGCAGTATGAACCTCGGTGTGGGCCTGGCACCTGCGCATGCAATTGAATCGCGCGACATCGAGCTGCGTGCAAACTGCTGCATCAGAGAGATAAGTGCAAGGCAAACAACAACTCGCCATATAAAAACAGTCGAACCCAGGGCCCAGCAACAACGTTCACTCACAGCCGTGCTGAGCAGCCAAATTACAAGATGCCAGGCATCGGCAATGACTCGAAATACCTGCAGGAGCTTGTGGGCGAGGCGTTGGCACGAGGGTGCGCGGCCTGCATCGCGTCCCAGCCCAATGACCCTGTCGACTACTTGGGGCAATGGCTGCTTCGGTAAGTGATTTAAAGCCAGCAGCGAAAGGCCGAGCTCGACGCATGTATGGCAGATGCATGCGTGACATGTCGAGGTATTGCAACCTGACGAGCACGCCCTTGCCCGTTGCACAGCTACGTAAAAAACGCTGAGGTCGAGGGAAAATTCTATGAGCAGAAGGAGCGCGAACTGGAGGCCAAGAAGTCTAAGCTGGTGCGCTTGCATGCAGCTCAGCCAACCGGCATGTAACATTCTGCACGCGTAGAGTCCATGCCTGATCCTCGCCAGTGCTTGATGCATGCGTGACCTGCTAACTGGATTCATTCACACCGCAGGAAGAGGAGCAAGCTGCAGCCCAGAGTGCCAGGGCGGTCCAGGACAAGCGGAAGGATGCCCTTGAGCAGCTAGCAACGCTGGAGGACGAGCCTCGCGCTCTGATCCAGAAGGCAGTCGAGCTCATCAAGGCGCACACCAATGCTGGTGCTGTGTACGCAGCGGCAGTGGCAGATGTGGAAGAGCCAGACTGGACAGCGCCCGAGGATCCCGAGGACCCAGCGGCTGCTGAGTCGGACGATGAGGCGGACCCAGTGCAGGGGGCCGAGGGGGATGGGGAGGCGCCAGCAGAGGGCGAGGAGGCTGCACCTGAGGGCGATGCCGCGGCCGTCGAGGGCGCCGAAGCGGAGGGCGGCGAGGGTGCTGCACCTAAGCTGCCCCGCCCCGTCGATTACTCCAAGAAGTACCTATCGTATTTTGCAGCTTCAGCGGGACAGGAGTTCATGTGTACTGCCGAGCTGGTACGGCCTGGTCCCCTGCCGGAGGACGCGGACGAAGATGCCAAGCCCGAGCCTGTGCCTTTCACCTTTCGCATCCTTGACGAGAAGATGCCGATGGTATACAGTGCCAACGTGGCGTTCGAGAACAACGTCAAGTTCTTCCGCCAGTTTCCCAAGATTGGGGCGTACCAGGTGGGTGTCACTTGGGGACAGGGCGGGCGGGCAGGGCCCAGCAAGCAACAGGGGCTTGCGACTGTGCAGCTCTGGGACAGCTGTGTGCTGCTGTACATTCCTTGAGCAGCGAAGCGGTGCGCTTGCGCCAGCGGCCACCGTGCGGGAGAAAGCTGCAGGAAGGGCTGTACCCAGGCAACCTGCACACTGCAAGCCACGCGTGCTGAGTATCACATCCTACACACACCCCATATGGTCCACCGCACAGGCAGCAATGCACTGAAGTTGGTGTGTGCTTGTTCCCCTTGTCTACTCACAGGCGTGTGGCATCCAGGTGCCCTCTGGCGGCGAGTTCAAGGCGGTCATTGCAGCAGACACCCTGTTCCCCGAGGGCAGCGGCCAGTCGTTGAGCCAAGAGGACCAGGACTTCATTTGGGAGGTGTCACTGGCGCTCAGCAAGGCGTATGAAGCGGCTGAGGGCAAGGTGTGTGTGTGGGATGGGACTGGGCGGGGGCGAGCAGGGCAGTGGCAGCCAGCTGCAAAGTCAGAAGGGCTGGGCATTTGCTGTGGGGAACAAGTGCACGAGGCTGCAGGGGCTAAGTGCTGCTGCAGTAAACAGGCATACCCTGAGCGGCTCATCAGTCCAGAACTGCGAAACCGCCTGCTGACCCGCTATTGTGTTTACCCCTTTGGCCCAATAGCACAAGGCATCTCAAGAAAGCGCCAACGCCAAGGAGGTGCTTGACAGCCTGAAGAAGCGCATTCAGGAGGTCTTCTTCCCGCCCCCACCAGCAGAGGGCGAGGAGGGCGACGCAGCAGGTGGGTGTGCATGGGGGCGAGATCAGCGGGTCCATGCTCACAAGGGCAGAGGTGGTGCGCCTGCAACCGGTGGGCGAGGAGGGCGCAGTGCAGCGCCAAGGAGGTCTGCATGGAAGCTTCACCCAGGCGCTGCATAACCTGCGACCTTCAGCTTCTCTCGTAGGTCATAATAACGCCGCCTGATTAGCAGCTTAACTGGGTCCTGTTGCCGCCCTTTGATGCCTTTGTGCAGAGGCAGCAGCAGAGTCAGCCGCTGCTGAGGAAGAAGGGGCGGCCGAGGAGGGTGAGGCATCGCCTGCGGAGGGCGAGGACGTTGACCCTGTGGTGGCGCTGACGTACGAGGTTAAGAAGCTTACGAAAGACCTGGCTGCATCAAACACGGCACAGCAGGTCAGTGAGCCGACGGGGAAGGGGCAGGGGTGGGAGGGGATGTGCTGGCAACGGAAAGGGAAGGCATAGTTGCTGAACCTGAGGTCGCGCAAGCATGTCAGGTAAAACGGTGAACAGAAGGCTGGTGGCCTGTTGGCCACAGCACAGCAGGCGGGAGAGGAGAAGGAAGCGGGATGGGCAAAGGCGGTTGGGGCCTGTCGCACGGGGCAGTGCCGCTGGCTTCAAGGTCGTTCATGTGAGGGTAAGGAAGGGGATACTGGCGCGCCTGGTTTGGCTGACTTTTGAGCAGCATAGCAGGCTTGACAGGGGAATGGAGAGTTGGCACCTGCACCATGTCGGCAATCAAAAGGTGCCAGCCATTCCACCAGGACAGCCGCCATTCACCGGGCATCATGACCTCCTCCACCGTCACCCACCCACTCGCTTTCCCTTCCGCCTCCTCCCCGCCTTGCAGGACGCGAGCAAGGCGCTGGGCCTCGCACAGCAAACTCTCGCAGCCATCACCGACACGCTCGGCAGCATAAGCGGCACCGCTGTCGCCGGGCTGCGCGCCACTGCCGTCGTGCCTCAGGCCACGTTCCATGTCATCAAGGCGGCACTGCACCTACTGGGCAAGGAGCCTGAGACCTTCAAGAACTGGAAGCGCGCGTTCGAGTACTTCGCGCCTGCCACCTTTGAGGAGCTGGTGGCGTATGATGCAACACAGGTGAGGGAGGGAGCTGGAAGAGCACTGCTTTGAGATGTGCTGACGAGGGCCTACGGGAACGAGACAGTGAGTAAGATGCCGAATGGGAAGAGACACAGCCAATGTCTACCTGCCTAGGTGTGCTGGTGCGGCCGCCAAGCTGAAGGCCTGCGGCATGGTACAGTTTAGGGCGCCGGAGGGGCAGGGTGTGAGCAAGCCCCAAGGAGGGGGAGGAGGACCAAGGGAAAAGGATGTTGGCACTCTTGTGAGGTCTGGGAGCTGGTGGTGCATATGGTGATGCCATGTGTATGTTCTTGCAATGCAACTCAATTATGAAGCTGACCTTTGCTGTGACACGAGGTGGATTTGGCACTAAACGCACACCGCCACACTTGTGTGACCTCCTTGCGCAGGAGCGCAAGCCTGAGGTGTGGAAGCGAGTGCGCACTGCGTACAAGGGAGTGCGTGAGGCAGACAAGCTGGCCACTGAGCTGCCTGACTCTCAGCTGGGCGTACTGCTGCTGATGTACATCAAGCAGGTGCGAACAGGAGCCAGCAGCGTGTGGCCTCGCCCGCTGGGTATACTCGGGGTGCGGTGTGAGCATGGACAGCGATGGCAGGCCACCATGCCAGCTTAACAGCGCAGAGCCTGATAATTTGCCTTGTGTCGCTCACGCTCTTGCACCCCTTCTGCCCGTGGATGTCTTACCTCAGGTGCGCAAGGTGGGCCGCCGTGCCGCCGCGTACCGGGGGCACTGCAAGGCGTCTGAGGAGCTGGGGACACAGCTGGAGGAGAAGAAGGTGGCGCTGACAGAGGCGGAGCAGCGCAAGGCGGAAGCGGAAGAAGCTGCCCGGAAAGCGGCTGAGGAGGAGGCTGCCAGGGCTGCAGCAGAGGCGGAGGCCGCCGCAGCGGAAGGCGGGGAGGCGGCTGGCGAAGAGGGCGATGCTTAAGTACTCGGTGATCACAGGCTGGTTGTTGTTGTAGGGCGCCAGCTGCAAAGCTGTTGATGCCAGCATCGTGGTGTTGCTGGGACATGACATTCTTACTCGTCTTCGCCTTGCTTTGGCTGAATTTTAAAATCCTCTCATCTGCCACGCAAGGCTGCATCAAACTCTATTTGAGCAGGGGAGTGCACAACATGATGTGAAACGATACATGTTACAAGGCGAGCAAATTTTGACCTAACCAGCCAGCCAGCACACCGTAGCTCAACTTGACACATCATGCACCCATTTGCAAACTGCAAGGCCTTGGCATGAATGTTAAAAGAACAGCGTAGGTTGATCTAGGCTTTGCTGGCCAGCCAGTATGGGCAGCAACTTGAATGGCTCTTGAAGGGGAGGGCTGTGGCGACAGGAAGGCACCCAAATGATTTTTCAAAGTTAACATGTCCAGTTGCGGAGAGCAGCAGCCGCTGCGTCCCAAGCAGCACTTCAGCAAAGCCGCGGTATGATATTGTTGAGTATGGCGGCTCCAGCCAGTTGCTCAGATACGCAACGGAGTAAAGCCCTTAAAGCAACAGTGCATACCCTTCCGTCATGTACGCATAGGCAACATCAGGCATGTCCGCCAGCTGCTGTTTCAGGCGCTGTGCAGCTCCCTGTGGGCAGGCTCGGGGTCGTCCCTCTTCCAACCCAGTGTGCTACGGACACTGGTCAATGGTGTCTTTTGAAGGTGAGTCAAGCTGACAGCGCTGCCACGTCAGCCTCCTGAGGCTGCGGCGGCAACTGCCGCTGTAGAGGATGATGGTGGGTGCTGGGGATGATGTGGCACGCCGAGGATGTACATGAACATGTCTTCCATCATGTGAACAGCACTGTCAATCCCATGAGGATGCATGCTAAACTGACCCATTCACTGACTCGCTCTCCTACGGGGAGGAATGGTGCAGCAGCGAGCGAGAGTCAACAGGTGTGTGACACAGCAACAGAATGGCTTACAGGGGTAAGCAATCCTGCCAACGCACCTATTCTTGCTGCCTTCCAGAACAGGCCCTTGAACCTGCATGCACAACGCAGGACCAGCGTTGCATGCCCGCCAGGTTTGCATGAGGTGAGCAAAGGTTTTGACACGAGGTGCATGCATGGGCCAACAGCAACCCACCCCGTGCGATGGGATAGGAGGTTGGGACGCATGAGCTTGACATAGGTGCAGGTGCAGATCGTTAGGAACACGACGGTGAGGAAGGATTTGAAATCAAACAAAGCCGACATGGCGCCCGCGCGTGCGCAGCGCAGGGAAACGCCCAAACGAGGCTAAGAAACGAAATCTGCCCACATAAGTGTGTGCCTTGTGAAATGCAGCAGATGCAGTCCTGTTGCCGTATCTGGGCACCATCACCAACGGCTCGTGCCCCTTGTGCCTGGCCTGACTTGACTCAGCTGGCCACCTCCTAGGCGAATGCAGCCACCGTGACATCAAGTCCATGCACATTGCTCGCCACAACAAAGCCATCGGCCTGATTCAGGATGCCATAGCGGTGTCTTGGGGGGCAGCTACATGGTTATGGATGCATGTGGCCGTGACGCTACGCCTGATACTGTTGCCGCCACACGCCTCCCACCCTGGTTGCTGCCCACAATGCCTGCACGCGTACGCGACAAATTGCGCCCGGATATTCTCATTTTTTTAGGGCCTGCCTCTACACGCCGGCATTGCGCTCACCTCCGCCTCTCCTTCTCTGTCCCACCTGCTGCATACACATCGAAGTTGGTTACTGCTCCGATTCGTCCTCACGCTGGCTGTAAGCGCGCCCCGCTAAAGAAGTGCAAAACGTCCGCCTTTGCTCTGTGCTGCGGGACGCTGGTTGGGTGCTGGCGCAACCGCCTGTTACTGCTGCCTTGCCCTCTGCTTGCAGGTACTCTGTCATCATGCTCGGCCACACTGAGACCGTCTTTGAGCCGTTCACAAGATACCTCAAGCCATTTCGGCTGCCCGCACAAGATGTTCGCACACTCATGCATGATCTACACGACCAAGCAATCCAGACTGCTCATGCAATAGTCACTTTACGCCGTCGCCTGGAACACTCTGCATGCAACAACGACTGCACTCATCCTGGCCCCCCTTGATTTTTCATTCTGAGGTGTGTGGGGCGGTCTGAGACCGTTCTTTTCCCTCACTCCCGACAAGCCACGCGCAGTACGCGTTTCTCTTTCTTTCTTTCTTTATGTGCCGGCCTCTGCTAGCATTCACGATCATCAGGCGCGCGTACGTGTGTGACCTAGATGCTACAAAGCAATGTCCAGCACTTGCAGCAGCGGTGACACCTCTTGGACCTGGGGATGAAGAAGTGCGGATCAGCATCTGCCCAGCCACAGAGGAGCCACAGAGGAGCCACTGCAGGCTCTGCGCTGCGACTGCTGGGCCCTGACATGCTATTGGGGGCTACCCCAGCAATTGGTTCTCAAGCTTCATAGTAGGATGTGCGCATGCCGGTGTGACACATGCAGCAGCTTGCAGTAGCTCGGGGTCATGAGGCGAGTGGCTGCCCCCTCGCAGTTGTGCACATGCGCAACGGCTTCAGCCAGACGCAAAACAGCGTGATGAGCTGGCTGTGTGGGACCGGCGTGACAGCGCATGGGTGCATAGTGCTGCACTGTTGGTGCATGCATGGTGAACGTAGCAAGGTGAAAATGAACGCTGTTTCTGGTGTTACAGCGACAGGCAGACACAGCAACAGGCTGACACCCAAGCTTGCTGGAGAAGTACATCGTGCCAGCAGTGCTGAGGGGTGCATGGGCAGCGAGACGGCTGTCATACGTACCACTTGAACCAGGTCCACATTGATGTGGCATGAATGGCAATGCATGGCAAGACATGGCAAGACATGGCAATGCAAGTGCAATTGACTAGCCTGAAAAATGCCTGTGAGGTACCGCGAGCTGTTGTCAGTGCTCATATGCTGCACTGCATGTGCAGCAAGACCGTCACCGCGACTCAGACAGCAGTACCTTTGAGGTTTCCGCTGCTTGATGGCTGTGCGCGCTGGGCTGCAAGCGGCACGAGCTGGGAGGGGAATTTCCTGACCTAGGAGGTCATTGCCGCAATCACCCCTTGCCGCAGGGCCGCACCAACCCCAGGGGCATGAGCAACCACTTTATCGCTGCAGAAGTGGCGCTGTCTCGACGCAGTGTCAACCCGCAAGTCTCACGGTCATCGGTACGCCTGACTCACCCACGGCACAACAGCTCACAGGCAGCAGAACAAAGTGGACTCCTTGGCCCTGTCGCCATCCATTATACACCGTGCTCTGCCGTCTTGCTTTCCCTCGCACAATCGCTCGCATCCCTACATTTGCTCAGCGCGCCGCAAGGCAGTCGCATTTTTAACACAGCGCCATGCAGCAAGCAGACTCAGACCCGCTGCTGGAGAGCGACGCGTTCAAGATGTTCTGCTTCAAGGTGCGCATGCAGCGGGACCCAGCCAGTTCTCCAACGACAGCTAGGTAATGGCCCGCCGCGCTGCTGCGCCAAGGCCCCATGGGATCGACGTGTACTGATTTGCCACGGCCTCTATCTCCAGGTCCTGCCATGCGCCAAGCGCTTCGTGCACGATTGGTCAGGTGCGGGGGTGCACCAAAGTGATGTCGCTATAGAAGTATCGTCGAGGAGGCTCATGAAACTTACCCATGGATTGCCCTCTTCCGCCCGCTACAGGATGCCCCTTCGCGCACCACACCGAGAAGGCGCGGCGTCGCTGCCCTCGCACCTACGAATACGCCGCCGTTGCCTGCCCCGACTTGAAGCAGGTGGGGTAGCAGAGAGCACGACAGGTCTGTCTTGCGAGCGCAGCAACATCTATGCATGCAGCATCTGCGGCTTTAGCGCAGCGCCTAACGCGAACAGCGGAACCTGTGATTTCGAAACTTGGCAATATTCATCTGTATTCATCTCCTACTTGGTGCACGCGCATGGACAGGGTGCTGGCTGCCCTCGTGGGGAGCGCTGTGGCTTTGCACACAACGTCTTTGAGCAGTGGCTGCACCCAGATAGGTACGCAATGTGGTGGTCAGGCTCACAGTTCTGCAGTCTGACAATGACATGACGCAAGGCACCTCCGTCTTCAGTCCACATCTCCAAAATGCTGTCGGGCCATGCACAACTACATGGGTAAATCACGCCGCTCAGCTGTTCCCTTCCCCCGCCACTCCATACTGCTTGGCAGGTACCGCACCCAGATGTGCAACAGTGGCGCCGCATGCAACCGCAAATCCTGCTTCTTCGCGCACAGCCCGGACCAGCTGCGCTTCCCTGTTGTGCCCACCATCAAGCCACTGCCTGACCAGCTCGTCCCCCCGCCCGTTGCCGCCATGCCCTGGGCTCACGCCAGCTCTGCCATGTGCGCTGGTCCGGTGCCCTCCCTGCGCCATCGTGACACCAGCATCGCCAGCGGTGATGACTGCCTCACAATCAGCCCCTCTTCCAGCCCCCCTGTGTCATCCATGAACCTCACCCTCGAGGGGCAGGAGCGGTCCGACAGCAGCGGCAGCAGCATATCGGTACCCGGCTCAATGCTACCTGGGGCTGTGGGTGCGTCGCCGGCCCTCGTCATCACCCTGGCGCAGCTGCAGCAGGAGGCAGGGCCCGGCAGCGCCCTGGAGGCTGCGCTGGCTAAGGAGCAGCAGCAGGTGCAGCTGATGGCGATCCAGAGGCAGAGGCGGCAGCAGCACGAGCAGCTGCTCGCCCTGCAGCAGCAGCGCCACCAGCAGCAGCAGAGCCTGGCAGCTCTGGACGCCGCAGAGGCCCAGCTCAGGGGCTATACCCTGTCCTCTGCCGCCGGCATGCCGGCCCCCACCGCCCCCGGCGCCTCCCTGAGCTCCGGTATCCCCGCGTCTGCCAAGTCCGGCGGCCGCGCCGGCAGCCCCCCCCACACAGCTGCCATGCAGCTGGACCAGCTGGCACAGGTGCTGAGCCAGCTGCGCATCACGCAGGACCAGGGCGACGCCATGCAGGCGGCGGCTGGCCACCGCGCGTCATCGCCGCCCCCGCCGCCGACGTCCACGCCCTCGGCGGCTGCCGCCATGTACCTTCAGGGTGCGAACCAGCAGCGCCTGATGCAGCAGGCGCTGGTCGAGCTGCAGATGCAGCAGCAGCAGCAGCAGCTGGAGGGCATGCGCTGTGCCGCCTCGTCGCAGCAGGCCGCCATGCTGGCCCTGGCTGCTGCTCGTGGCGTGGTGCCCCACGCGCCCCACGGCATGGTGCCTGTTGGGGCCATGTCATACCCAGGCATGTACAACAGCTCCCCAGACCACCAATGGCTGTAAGCTCAACCAAGGCTCCTTCCAAACCCAGGTGGTGCGCGCGAAGTCATCTCACCACAAACAGGGTGTCCTAACACAAGGTGAAACATGCACATCTCGGCAGTAAAGGGCTGCAAGCACCTTCATTGCGTTCACAAATGATTGGCTGGAGTTCTTTTTTGGGTTGGGTAGGGGCGTGCCTCAATGGGCGCCAGTTTGTGCCCTTCCGCTGATGCCACACCGCCACACTTCAAGCTTCCTGCATGCAAGCGGGCCGGGCGTGCTGTGTCATCGCCTTCCGACCCCATGTGTCCTGTGCGATTCTTAAATGCCCTTTGCTTGATATCTACCATCGCTTGAGTCGGCACTCCAGATGGTTATAACCTCACACTGCCAAACTGCATCATCACCTTGCAGACACGTGGTTTCGGCTTGGGCTGGGAGTGGGTGGGAACGGGTGTTTCAGGGAGCCGCGCAGCCAGGCGCTCATATCAATGCATGCCAGCTCATTCTGCTACAATGATAGGGTGAGGGGCAGATGCTTTCAAGGATGCATTGGCTGCTTGCATAAACCCCAAGGTCGCTCGACATTGCTGTGGCTGGATTCATGTGACTTAAGCTGCGCTCCGCACTCAAGCCAACATGCCCCAACCATACAGCATGGGTTCCCCGCTGTGTTGCTTGTTTGAGAGCTTGAGTGCTCGCTGGCAACTTGCGGGCAGGGTTGTACTGCGAGCAAAAACTGCAATGCCTTTTGCGTGTGGGGGCTTCAAGTGATCAATGCCGCCCTGGCGGCGGCTGTGGCTTTGCCCCTGAATTTGATTCCTTACTTCTTGTGCACGCTGCCCTTTGGCCATGCGCGCTGCTGTGTTGACCAATACAGAATTTTGTGTCATTCCCCTCCATCCCGCTGCTGAATGTTCAAACTAAAAAAAAGCATCCAAGTTGGTTCCGTGCTGCAGCGCGTAAGCTCACCTCATGTAGGGTGGTTTTTAGCGAGCTTATCACTGCACTTAAATTTCAGTACTTTGCGCCATATAGCGTGGTGTTCGCACCCTTACTTTGAGTGGGCTGTGTCGTGCATGCAATGCATACGCCTGAAAACAAGTGCCAGAGGTGTGGCGTTCTTTGCAGTAGTGAATCGGCCAATGGCCCACCTTGAGGACAATGGCGCAGTCCATTGCATTTACTTTCCAAATGCTGCCTAGGTGGCTTGTTACCCAATAATGCGCAGACCTGCCTGCAGGGTCGCCCTTTCCATTTGGAGTGTTGCTGTTGCTTTCTTGCCTGTTTGAAATGCACTGGTCTACTGTCTGAAATTGCTGTGTGGCGCCGTGCTCAACAGGCTGTAACACCGCTGGTGGCGCGGTGGTGTCTGCCTGTCACATCCTACCCGTGCCAAGGAGCAGTACGCCACGGGCAGTTACTGCTCAACAGCGAGGGTACACCCCGCTGGGATATGCTTCTGAAATAAAAGATTTGCTACAATAAAGTGTATTCTCGCAAAATGTAAGGCTGCGCTGTTGCCAGGTGGCGGGCTGAGCATCTTGTTGTTCCCATGCTCTGAGCCTGGACAGCTAGTGTGACTCTTCTCAAAGTCAGACCAGGCCATGTCCCTGACCTGCACTTTGGAGCTGCACAACAGTTCAGGGCTCAAGCTCAAGAAATAACGACTTTCGGAGGATTGACTCTCCGCAAGTCGTTATTTCTTGCCCCACAGAGCAGAGATAGACAGCTGCCTTGGGTCCACTGTATTCGCCTCGCCCTTCGCAGCCTTTGCACCCCTTCCCGCCTTCTTGCCCCCGCTCCTCGCCGCCCCTCCAGGCCCCCCACCACGCCCTCTCACGGGCTGCGAGCCACTTCTTCCCACACCGCTTCTTCCCACACCAGAGGTGCTACAGCTGGGCGTGGCAGCCGTTGTACTGGCCACCAACTGTGACGGCTGCGATGGCCAGGTACATGCAAGCAGGCAGCTGCTGCTTAGCGGCTGCTCATCATCACACGCCCCCACTTCACCCTCTCGCTGCCCCTGCTGCTGCTGCTGCCTTTCCTGCTGTGGCTGCTGATGCTGCTGCCCCTGCTGCCCGTCCCGTTGTTGCGGCCCATGCCGCCGCTCATTCCCCTCGCCCGCCGTTGTCCCTGCTTCCCTGAAGGCGCCGGGTTCGGCAACACAGGCGGCGGCAGCGGCAATACCGGCACGTTCCGAGCTGTCACCAAGCCCTCCTCCTCCTCTGCCCCTCTCCCCGCCNCCAAACTGGCCGCCATGGCCGCCGTTGCCGCTGCCGCCGCCACTTCCAGCTCCTGTCCCCGTCGCCTCCTCCTCCCACGCCCCTGCAACCGCGTCAAGCGCTTTCCGCTGTCCCTCCCAATGCCCTTCTCCTGCGCCCGCCGCTGTCGCACCGGCCTCCAATCCAACCCCCTCCGACGCTCCCGCCTCCGCTGCCCCACCGTTCGGCGCCTTGCGCTTCCTCCCGGCCACACCCGCAAACATGGCATGGAGCGTGCGTTGCGACCGGTCGTTCCAGCGCTTGTCATTTATACTCGAATGCGCGCACGGCGGGTGGCGAGGGACGGGCTGTACGTCTCGGAACTCGGCCACAACCGCCGCGTGGTCGCTCCACTTGGGCGGGATGGTGCTTGTGCTGACGATCTCACAACTTGCCAGCTGGTGAGGCCGGGGGCACGTACAGTTGGGGGCAAGAGAGGGGCGCCAGGGAGCGCAGCAGTGAGACGACGAGGGAAGGAATGAGCGTTGTAACGACATCACAACTCCCAAGCTGCTTAAGGCCAGGGGCGTGTGCAGTGGGGTGCAAGAAAAGGGGTGCAGGAGAACAGGTCGAGATCTTCTGATCAGGGCATGTACCGTGGTCCACACATGCAAGCAGGGCCGCACCTGATGGAGCATGTTGCGGGACACGAGCACGTAGTCAATGCGCACGCCCTCGTTTGTCTGGCGTGAGCCCTTGCGCTCATTCCACCTGCGCATGAAATACAGAAGGCAGTGGCAGTGCCGGGGGCTTCGATACATGTATGAGGAAAAGACGCAGATGCAGCCAGAAAAACGGCAGCCGCAGTCAACGTGGTACCAATAACGCACCCCATCCTTCAGAAGAGGGTGGGATGAGAGTTATTGGATGCAGGTTGAGCTCCCCAGCAGAAAGGAGGGCGTGATTAGCATGATGCAGGAGGGAGAGTGCAGACACATTGGGGTTGATGGTGGCGTGCAGGCGAGGGAGGGGCAAGGTGAGGGAGGGGCGCTGTGCCGACGTTTGAGGGGTCATGTCAACAGAATGGCCGCTGAAGCACCAGGAATGACCCAGCAGTCACACCAAGCGGCCACACTCTTGGCCGCGCAGCAACAGCCGGTGCACTCTTGCTGTTCAACACTGCGAGCCACACACTCCTTGACTGTCATGTCCAAAGGAGGTGTGACCCTGTGATTGCTACACACCTCCTGCATCCCACACTTTCCCCGTCCCATAACTACACGGTGTACTGGTTGCTGACGTCCGGGTGCAGCTCGCGCCACGCGTCGCAGTAGTCCGCCAGCAGCAGCGCCAGTAACCGCTTCTCCTCCTCGCAGTACAGATTTTCGTAACCGATGACTGGGTGCACGTCCAATGGCGAGGCGGCGATGTTGAGGTCGCCCACGATGACTACCTGCTTGAAGGAACGACAAGAAACATCCTGTTTGAAACATGAGTGGTGAGCCTTTAAGACTATCAAGGGAAAAGGAGCGTTTGAAGCACATGCTCTTGAAAATGGGAGTGCATTGCAGGCATCAGTGACCATGCTTCTAAATACGTGTTCTGCTTACGACTGGGAATCAAACCTGCTGCAGCTCTTTCTCTCTCTCTCTCTCTCTCTCGTTCCCCCAGCCCTCTGGACCTGCTGTGACCTGCTGTGTACCCTGGTCCCGGCTGCCAGCAGCTGCTCAGTGGCTGCCCAGTAACAAAGCAACAGGCCTCTGCGTGTCTGTCACCACGCCAAAACTCCTGAACCCTATAGACTCACAGCTACGCTGTAAGCTTTCAATGACTTGTCACCACTTTCTACCCAGACACCCATCTGCGTACCTTCCTCCCAGCTGCCAGCAGGCCGTCAGCCTTGTCCTTGAGAGCTGCCAGGAAGCGGCACTTGGCAGCCAGGCCAGGCCGCTGCTTTGTATAGCCCGCATTTGGTACATACACGTTCATCAGCACGAAGCTTCCGTGGTCTGTGAGCACACACCTGTGCAACAGAGTGGGGAACAGTGTAAGTGGAAATTGAGTGGGATTTGAGTGAAAAGAAATGACAACCAGGCAGGAAAGTCCTGTTGGGGGCAAGTGTCACATGATTTGCGTCTGGAACATTTGCACGGTTTGGCACCAAGCTTTGGTGAGCTGCAAGCATGTACCCATGCAAGGGACACTATGGCAGGCGGGAGAAACAAATGATGGATCAGCAGTTGGAGCATGCAGAGCTGCTTGCTGAGCACACAGCTCTGGTGGTCCGCGTGACTGACTCAGCAGCGGGAGCGGGAAGGTGAGGAGGTGGGAGCAGGGAGGGGTTATGGGAGGAACCAAGACATACACTTTGTGCTTGAAGCATGTGGACCTGCCTCCGCCCCCCGCGATCCTTCCCCAACGCTGCATGAGCCGGCCGCCTTGCCCTCGCCCTGCCCCCGACACCACAAACGCACTCAGACCCTCATCCGCACTTGTCCTTCCTTGTGTTTTCCTCCTCCCTTGCGCGCAAGCTGAGGCTCTGTTCTCCCTGCGCTGTTTCTTGAAGCTGGCCCCCCTAAAACGTGACTCCTTGCCTTCCCTGCCATGACCTCCTCCCTCAAGCCTAGATCTATCATACTATGCCACACAAGTCATGTGCCACTGTCTCCTGCCCTTCCCTGAAACAATTCCTTACCTTCCCTCTCTGCGGATGACCTCTTCCTCCTCACCCAAGCAGTCTATTTCTGCCCTGACAGGTGAGTAGGTGGCAGACGCCCATGTGGTGACGCCTGCGTAGCCCTTCTTGCTGTGCAACAGCGTGAGCAAGCAAAGGCGAGAAAATGATGTTAGCAAACGGCGCCCTGTTGTTGTAGGTGTTGCATAGACACACAACGGTAGCTTAAAGCAGCGGAGTTTGGGTGGACTGGAGTGGCGCGTGGGACCTGTATCGTGCCCGCCTTGCAGCGATTAAATTGCTACCCTAATGTGGTGCCCGCGCATGCCAGCACTGGTTCCCTGCCCTTGATTTCATGCCAGGCTCACGCCCAAGCCTCAGCTCACTCTTTGGAGTGTGCCCAGAACGACTCCCAGCCCTCCAAGTGCGCGTACTCCCTCAGCACCGCCGATTCTTGCAGCTTTATCTCCTGTGCAAGGCAGCAACCAAGCAAGCAGGTAGCATCACATCACAGCGGCAGCAGCCGCAGCCGCAGCCGCAGCCGCAGCGGCAGCAGCAGCAGCAGTTGCAGCATGTGGATGTGAGCATGCGTGCTGCGTGCCCACCATCGCACAGCATACGCCGCTAGGCACTGCTCCCACTGCCTTGAGCAACAAACACGCACCTGCAGGCAGCAGATGTCGCCCAGCGCAGAGAGGAAGCCTGGCAACGTCTGGTATCGTTGGTCCAGCACGATGTTGCGGTGGGTTGGCGGCAGCGCGTTGACGTTCCACGTCGCTATCCGCATCGCGCTGCCGCAACGCGCGCTCGCCACCATGCTCGCAGGCAACAACTCCACACTCTCAATAGTCCCGCGATGTGGGTGAAAGCGTGACAATGTGACAACCAAAGGCCTTTTTGAATTGTTTATACAAACAGTCTGACGGAAACACGCGCGTGAAATTTAGATACGTTCGTCACAAAGCCAGTGCACCATGCCCTTGCATACAAGCGCAGTGTACAGGAAATTGAGTGCTGTGCACGCATCGTGTGGCGTGTGCATGCTGCACCGTGCAACTCTCAAACAGAACACCAACATCCAATAACAGCTGGTGTCAGGGCCACAGCACTAGGAGCTACAGCATTAGCCTGCTCAGCTGCAGCTGCTGCCACGAGGCAGGCTTCTCAGATCTTTTCCCTTCTTCTCAAGACTGAGCAGGCCACCCTCCAGCTGTCCTCATGATGTGACATCCGCTGCGCAGCATGTTACAACCCTCAGCGCTGAGCGTAAGCAGAGCCAGGTCCTCAACCAGCACGGTGATGGCAACACCCACTCCTGGGGTGCACATATACAGGTAGTGCGTCGCACGGCTGCATCACCTGCAACGCTGGGAGGCACTGCTGGGGCGCCCCTTGGTACCCCTGTGGGCGTATACATGCTGATACGCGTGTCAGCACAGTTCTGTGTTGATAGCGGTACCGCCATCGGAAGCGGCTGGCAGCGCTGGCAACGCTTTAGCGCTTTGCCTCGCCCTCCGGCTCAGTTGCCTTCAGGACAACTGGGGAGCAGCGCCTGGCGGTGAAGGCCAAGGATGGTATTGCTCCCTGGCTGAAGCCCACGCCCCTGTTTCAGGGGTATGCAGCCATTATTTGTTTGTAAGAGAAACAGTCTCTCCATCATTCCTCTTGCCTGCTGCTGAAGGGAGGGCGGTGGTTGGCCCTTGCAGAGAGGCTGGCGAGCCCGATCGGGCTTGCCAGTAAACCATTCCCTCCCCTAACTCACACCCTCACAAGCACAATACAGTCCAGCACCTCGTCCATCCTACTACCTGCTTCCGGAATGGTCCATCGCCATGGTCACGCCGCCGCCCCCCCCGCCCTCCGCGTCGACCCACTCCACATCGCTGATGGAATCGCTTTCCATGGCCACAGGCAGTAGCTTATCGCAGGGGCAGCGGCCCTCTGCCACCGACGCAGCCTCTCGGTCTGGCATGGGCGTGTTGCAATCGCCCACTGCGTGCTCTCGCACTGGCTCTGCAAACGCTGCCTGCGCTAACCCTGCAGGCGCCGCTTGCACTAACCCCGCAGGTACCGCTTGCGCTGCTTGCGCTAAACCCGCAGGCACCGCTTGCGCTAACCTCGCAGTTACCGTGGGCGCTACCCCTGCCGCGGTAGCCGTCACCCCCTCCACTCCAGTGTCTTTGGCCTCAGCGCCGCAGCCATCGCCTGCACGTTCCACACCACATGCCGCCGCCGCGGTGGCTTCGGACGCCAGACCCGTACTGACCTCCCCTGCCC